>OMOV01090347.1:0-12213 GCA_900312565.1 Beryx splendens
GAGGAAGTACTCTGGGGGCGGCAGAACCAGACCCCCCCAGCCCCCCCTCTTTCCTCACCAGCAGCTGACGTCAGAGTGTGTTAGGTGCGTGGGCTGAAGGGCGGGATGGATGGGGCGTGGGGGCGAAGGAGTGGGAGGTAATTGGAGGGGCGTTGCATTGACTCACCAAGCGACAGTGTACGAAAATAAAACCCGTGGGCAGGGAAATGGCACGGTCTTTTTTATACATCTCTCCCTCTACCAAGAGGACTGCAGAAATAACAAAAATGACATATGTTGCAGCTCTGACGTCGATCTCCCTCACTTCGTCTCGTTTTTTCTCACTCATCCTGCTTCCCTTCTTCTTTCTGTCTCGCTGACTGTAACCCAACTTCCCTTCACTTCCTCTCAGCGTCTGTTTTCTGCCATAGCTTATCCTCCGTCGTCAGCTTTACCCAGTCAGTTTATAATTTTCATACATCAAAGATCTGAACATTCAAATCATAAATACAAAATCCTTAATCCAATAAATCCAGCATCTTGTTTTTCTCCATGTATGTTATTGAATGTATGCTATTAAATTTTTGTATTATTACAATATTGCATTGTAGATACATTATTATATTACCGCATGTTGTTAAATCAAGTGGAAACCAATCCAGAATACGGACTCTAAAGGAGTCTAAGGTGCTTAACAGATAAATAAATGAACAGTGAATCTTTGGCTCATAATCACAGGGGAACCACTTTTAGCGCTAGAACCTACGTCCTAAAGTACTGTGATAAAATGATCCTTACATACATGTGTGTTGATGATTTACGTCATAGCGCTTCATTACAAAGTGATTAAATGCACTTGTGAAACAGTAGTGCCACGGTACAGTCTTACAAAATACACAATGAACATGGAGTTATGTTTGATTTATTTACTCGCCATGACCCCAGTCGGCTGTCGTGAGGATTTGACATGTTCACACCGAATCACCAACAAAGCGATGTGATCCCCCTGTATCAAAATCAGATCATTACACTTTGCATGTTGGACACTTTGTGTTACTCAACAACTGGTGACTGGTGACTTTCCTGTATGTGGGAGAATCTCCATCTTGTAGGTGTTCTTTGAATTCCCCAAATCATTTGAGGGCCTTCCTCTTCTGGTTGATTGCCACCAGTGAACATCTAGATGACTGTGGTTCTTTCATGACTTTTACCCATTGCCTCCACGATACAGTTCAATACAATACGATAACAGTCTGATGACTATCCAGTTCATGTGAAGCAATGTGCCATTCCATTATGCATTCATAGCGTTAAACTCCGGGATCCAGGAGCATGGTCCAGAGGAGATGCTTTGAAAAATAATTTGAAAGAAGGATTTGATTTACAACCATCACCTTGATAGCATCTTAAAGGCCTAATTCTCAATCCAACTATAAACAAAAAGCGAGAGTTATTTTATTTACCTTTTGATTTTTTTCACTGTCAAATTGAGCCAGCTCACCGTATGTGACAGTATGGGTTTTCATCTGTTACAGATTTCTAATTTCGATGCACTCACGAACCACAGATTCTCTAAGGAATCGCTGTTATCCTCTATGGTCGTGCTAACGGCTCTTCAGATAGCGGTGGAGAACCAGCTATCATTTCTGAAAGCACTAATTGCGCTATAACTGACTCATAAGCTCACAAGAACCTCTTAGGAACCATCTTTTGGTAGACGCCCATGACCTTGGTTTATGTGTTGTCTCATATTACACATACTGCCTTATTTGATCAACTGTTTTTCTCTCCGCAGATTATGAGTGTAAAGTGGAGAGGAGGAGCTCGATAACGGCCTGCAGGAGCAGCAGTCCTGGCATCACCAAAGACGACTCCAACCACAGGGGGAAATGAACACTCAGCTCAGGGGTAACGGGGAACTTGTGCTCAGACCTGCCACTGAACTCCACTCAGTCTACTCTACGGGCTGCAGCTGAGCAGGCCGTCCACATGTACTTAGATCACTGACATCACGAGCATCTGACGGGGAGAAGGCCATCATCGGCATCAAAATCAGTACAGTAAATGTCTCGATCTATCAGCGACTGACATGATAAACCTGCTTAAGGCAGTGAACTACAAAGCTGAAGTTGTGTAACAAGCCTACAGTGCTCTTTATTACCTCTGTATACATAACTAGACCAGACAGTTTTCTTTTTAAAACACATGGGCTATGTGGCCTACAGATTTGAGGAAATGGGCAATAGGGGGCAGAGTTTATTTGAGTAACATGGCCTGTAATGTACAGACACATCAGAAAAACCTTTGATAAGAACACTTAACACAAATCTCTTCTCTAGAATATTTTGTGGAACTAACTTATTTGTTTTGAGCAATGCTTTCTGTTTCAAATGAAATGGGCTCCACACAGCAGGGGGCGCCATAAGAAGAGGCCACTACAACTTTGGAAATGGTCTCCCATTTCTTTCCACTCGCCCCAGAGTGAGCAACACCGTTTGTAGGAGACATTTGCATTCTTAAGGAGACATTTGTCGACATTTTCAAAATATGATAACTCATCCTTCTCTGCAGCCCGTCACCCTCAGGAAATGGATGCTACCGGTGCTAGTTTTTGAGCGAAGATGTTAGTGTGGTAAAGTCAGACTATGAGCACAGGAACGATATTCCGTAAACATGAAAAAGCGTAGTCAGCGTAGATGGAGTTGGAATAAAATTAGTTAGTAGTGTCTGTTGACTTGGATTTCCTTGTACCGGAGTATACACACACACAGGTATCACTGTCAGCTTCAGAGGCCTTCTGTCCTGAGCTGCATCAGTCCTCATCACCCGTCAGATCTGGACAGGCAGGCTGAGGTGTATGAGATGGGACGCCATCCCCTCTTTCTCCTATCTTTATATAATAATAATAATATTTTTTTATTTCCAAATGGCTGATATGTTATTTGTAAGAGATAATACTTCAGGCTTTTGTTTGGCATGTTTCCCTTACTGAGGCATTTGATACAAGTCTTATGTGAAAATGGACTGAAAACACTTATGCTAAACTCAGTGCTGTGTTATTTCTGAAATACTAATGAGGACAATGTGATACTTTATTGATCCTTGGGAAGTTCCCTCCACAGGGAGATCAGGTGTCGGGTTCGGTACAGAGCGGGGGCTTGGAGCTGGCAGGGGGTCCGTGTCTTGCTTACACAGCCAGGGGCTTGAACTTCGGAGGAAACCTCTTTCACTTCTGTGTAACAATTACAACAATTAGAGCGTTTTAAAGCGTCACATTTACCACGGCATTTTCATAATTTCATGTGGTGGTTACTTTAGGTTTTTGAGAAGTTATTTTTAGATATAAACCTATGGCAGTGTAAAAAACGACTACAAATGCAGTATCTTAGGGATGATATCTGTAGACTTAGATATTTACTTATAATAATGTT
Source organism: Beryx splendens (assembly GCA_900312565.1). Lineage (NCBI taxonomy): Eukaryota > Metazoa > Chordata > Actinopteri > Beryciformes > Berycidae > Beryx > Beryx splendens. The sequence continues at coordinate 3,411 of OMOV01090347.1, forward strand.
AGTGTTATGTCAGACCCCCGTTCCTAAAACAGTGGTTTTGTCCTTAGAGGCTTTAGATGGGCCACTCGTCTCTTTACCTTCCAGGCTTGACAAGCAAAAGAACGGAACAAAACCACATGCTTTACTTGTGATTTAAAGAAAGTAATCTTTCTCGGTGCTTTATTTTTGATACAACAGCTCCTACTAATGACATCAACCTATTTGGCCCTCATATAAGGAATTGTTTTTAATGTGTTCAGACTAAATATTATGACAAGGCTCATGTTGATAATATGAAATTGATGAAAGTCTCTGTGTACTTCAGGATGGATTACAGATTATGACGAGGTAGCTTGCAGTGCATCAGTTTTACCTGCCTGTCTGTCGAGCATTAGCTAACCTCCTCAGTTTGTTATGTTGCAAAACAGATTATTTATTTTGTTAAATCTCAATAAATGTTATTTTATTGTTTAAAGCCGTGTGTTGCACTTGTATTATAACTCTTGAAAGAGTCGTTTTCTTTGGGAGTTTGGCAGTTGGTTTTTGTTTTTTTTCTAGAAATCTGCTGTTTTCTAGAGGCAGAAACGTTCACATCACACAACCAGCAACACCTCTGCTGTTGTCCTGTTAGTTGCTTCCAGTCCTGTACAGACAGGCTTCCTGCTGCATGACTCACCTGGGGCTGTGACGTCACCAGGGCTACTCAGCGCTCACACACACACAAACGCACACACACATGCACACACACTGCCTCTCTCTTCAGACTGGCACCAGAAAACATGAAGACAGATAATCCAGTAAGACGACTCCGCAGCCATTTGTTAAGCGGCGCCTCTGTGTTACTGTGCAAAACACCATGAACTTCAGCTTCCAGTCAATTGTCCTGGTTAAGCTCAGAACAATAGTAAACACAAAAATCAGCATACAAAAATTTGGCTTTGAATACTTATTGTAAAATTTAGGCATTTATATTATTATTATTATTATTGAAAAATAATAATAATAAATCACACTTCCTATACCTTTGGACCGATTCCCTAGAAACCTGGCCATGAATATTTATGGACCAAGCCCATATAATTAGTTTAAGGCTCTTTGATTATAGTAATTATACCCAAGATGGCGTGCTTTGCTGTGATTATTAGGTATGAAGACAGCCGCCAAGCTGCTGCCATCATCCATCAACCGTCGGCATCACTAATCGGGAGCTAAAGCTGTGAATCTATTCTTAGCCCATGCTTTCTTTCTCCTCCTGAGTGTCACTGAGAGCTGAGAAGCATAACATGGATCAGGCCTATGCTTAATTTTCAGTCTTTTCTCAAAGGAGCATGTCTATTGATAACGTTGACTCAAGAGAGTCTGCGCATTCAAATTTATTTCAAATTTATTTTTTGAATCATCCAGCATTTAAAGTGAGGAGTGTCTACCACATACTAAAAACTAAAAACCAGGCAATATTTATTCGGATATTAGCCAATTGTTTGGTCTATATGTCAACGTAACTTCCAGAAAGGTTTATTTTGCTCATTTTTTCTCTATTAGGACAAATTATCGTCGTTGAAATGAATGCATTAACATTTTTTTATCTTATCCCTCTGCCCCACGGACTATAATAGAACTAGAGCTTGAGACTGAAAGGTAAAAAAGAAAAACCATGCCTATTTTTGGCTGATCACAAATTAGACTATTTGTTGAAATAACTCCTTTCCCTCTGAGGGTAATTATCCTCTTAGATACATACAGGCCATCAGTCTTCATCCAGACATACTGTACATCTGACGCTCTCCAAACTGATGTAAGCTCCATCACACAGGCAATGCATCTCATATTCTGTACCTTTTTATTAGTTGGTTAGGCATAATAAACACCAAGCTAGAAAAAAAAAAGTATATTTCATTGTGCAAACATGTGGACTACCTGAAAGCATCACCACCAGTATTCTTGCAACGAGGATGAAGCTAGATGGAGGGTGGAGTATGACACCTTAGGGAGTATGAAGTAGATTTGAATAGAAACCGCTTTAGTAACATGCTGCATGGACAATGATGCATTTTACGGCTCAAAGAGAGAAAATCACAGTATGATGAACATCCCTACCTACTCTATAGAGTAGTTTAATATTAGAGTTACTATTTTAGAACTGACAGTTATACATACAACAGCAGAATACAGTAGGAACCCCATAGAACCCCATTTCATAGAAAATGATGGCAGCATTTGCACTGTTGATCCATCTGACAGACAGCTGATTCTGAAGTAGAGGTAAATTTGAATGCAGTTTCCTGAAACTTATAAGTATAACGCCAGTGTGTGAGGTAAACTTGTCAACGTGCTAAGCAACCTCTCCAGCGGCGCGGTATATCATGCCCATACACATCGAGAGGCAAAACGCAAGGACAGCAGTTTGTCTAGGTGATGTGGGTGTGGAGATGTCGTAGGAACTCTCCGCTGGTGGTTGTGTCTCCGGGGAAAACAGCCTGGCAGAATTCACAGACGTGAGACTGCAGCGCCAGATCTGACATCAGCATCCCGCCCGTTTGGCTCAGGAACTCGCTGTCCAGGAAGGGGCTGGCGGCCGCGGGCATCTGACACATGGGACAAGACAGAGAGAGCGTGTGAGTTACCAGGGACAGACTGGAGATACACTGCTGAGTTTTTTGGACAGAGACAAAAAGGGGGGGCACATACCCTGGATGGCTGCAGTGCCCTGTCGCCCACAGAATGATCTGCTTGCCTCGGAGTTTTTGAGACCCAGGAGGAAGCTCCATGCGACCCTGGGGACTTCAGGGCCGAGAAGGGCGAGGCTTTGTGTTCCGCCTTCCCATCCTCTTTTCTTTGACGGGGCACACCCACGCAAAGTTTGCCCAGATCTTCAGCAAGGAGATGAGAGAAAGTCCCCACTCCCCTGGGGGGGTGATCGATGCTGCGCTGCGCTGTGGCGCCTTGTGTTGTGGCTGTCAGTGGTTCAGGCTCTCCATGGAGATGCAGGGGGAGCTGTTGGGTGCACTGGACCATGATGGACGCCATGTCGCCCAGCTCTCCGTTAGCAACAAAGGTACCTACAGACAGACAATTTTAGATGTGACCAGTGTGTCTCGACTGAGCCCTTGTTTACTGGCAGAGGGTTTAGTTTATACCTGGACCTTGCTGTTTCTGCAGTGCCTTGGTGAGCTGCTGCAGCAGAGCGGCCTGTCTCAGGCACAGTGATCTCAGGCGAAGAAACTCCTGGTACAGCTCCATGTACGCTTCCTCCATCTCAACAGCTCAGGGTCTGCAACTAATACATGTCGAGTTTACACTGGGCTGAACAGTATACATTATTAATATATCTACAGTATATGTATATTACTAAATATCCAACTTTGAAATATCCAACATACTTATGCAAGCCTATCACCCCGGTCTTGGTTTCCCTTCACTGGCTCCCTGTAAATGCACGTTTTGATTGTAAAATCTTACTCCTAACTTACAAGGCGTGACATGGCCTGTGCACCTCAATGTACGACTGATTTACTTACTCCTTCATGAGCTCATCCGTACTCTCCACTCACAGGATGTAGGACTTCTTGTCATTCCCCGCGATTGAAATAAAACAGCTGTGGCCAGAGGCTTCTCCTACCAGCCCCCTCCCTCCGCTCCAGGCTTCCTGCCGCTGTCAGGGAAGCAGACACTGTCTCAGTATTTAAATCCAGACTCAAGACCCATTCATTCAGCACCGCCTACAACGAATTTGTGGCTGTGAAATCCATTCTTCAGATGTCTTCTGCCTCACCAGAATGACTTGTACTAGCACGGCTATGGCAGCTCAGTTGCTCCCCAGTTGGGTTAATGGAAAAGCATAATGTTAGAGTAACATGTACTCATGGTAAGTACAATCAGTACACATTACATAATAGCTGTATATTTTCTTGTCATAATCATCTAATCAAAGAGCAGCTACCAGCTGTGAGCTGTGCTGGAAAATGTCAGTATAAGGAAGTAACTTGAAAACAGGGAAGTGAAAGCCTTTGAGAACAAAAGGCCTGAGCCATGTTGAGTTCTCTGTCACATAGGCTGCTGTATGAACGTCTGCAGAAACTTGCACTCTTTAGCATAGCCTGTCTACTTGAAACAGGAAGGAGCCAGGCTCTATATTATAATGTGATACAATTTTAGCACATCCACTAGCTGTGACAGTTAGACACTTAGATTGCTAGATCCTTCCTTTTGAGGGACATTTGGAACAGCTTGTAGAGAACGTCATGCAAGATAATTCTGACAAGCATATATCAAACTATATATAAAACGTACTGCCACACATGGCAGAGGGCAACAGGGTCCCATATACAGATCAAGACATTTGATAGACTAGACTATACGTTTCACTGTAATTACACATTCAGCATTTAGGCAGGTAACTCAAGTCAGGTTTGGTACGGCATGATTGCAGCTGCAGAAGAGATAAAGTGAAAGTCCAGAAGCACCAGCGCTCCATGGTTATGAAATGCATTCAATACATTAGGAGTATTATGTACCATGGATAAAATGGCTGAGGCTGAGAAGTGGTATCATGTGCAGGTATGTGTCATGTGAAAAGCTGTGAAAAATCTTGCCGTCGCCTCACAAATATATCCAGAACAGCATACTGTCACTTAAGAAATATTCATAAGCTAAAGAAATTCCTCTCCACTACTCCACTAAAATAACTGATCCATACTTTTGGTTTGGACAGAACTCATTACTGATTCATTAATTCATTCCTGGCTGTCTTCACTCCGCACTCTTTAACATCCACGTAGATCATCGAATGACCCTGGTTTCCCGTCACTGGCTCCATGTAAATGCACAAATTGATTAGAAAGTCCTTCTAAGTTGCAGTTGCCTTCTTACGTACCTCTCTTTTCATGTGATACAGGACTCTTTGACATCAGCAACTAGGGACAGAGGCAGTGACTACACAGAATTCAATTTTTTTACCTGCTTGTGGGTCGATGTGTGTAAATGTTAGAAGCACATACTGTAATTATGAGAAACCCAGTTAAGATGCCCGGATTACTCCAACAAACAAGTTATTGTGGCAGGCAAACATCTCACTCCTTTCCCTTTTGGAGTTATAAAAATGAAAAAAAAAACATGGCGGCGAGCTGTATTACAATACCTATTATTATTACGATGATCATTTTTGTCCCCTATATTACAAGTAACCTACTATTGCTCAGTCAAGGAGGGAGAGGGGTAGCTGCACCTTTTCATACTGTTTTGTTGGTGGATTGTTCAATCTGAGGGCAGGACAGCACATGGGGACAGGAATATTGGGTATGTTTATTACTCAGTCGCAGGATATCAAAGGTTCATGTTAACAGCTTCACCTGAATCTGTAGTATGGCCAAAAGCCGGGTCACATCGTGCATGTAAACATAACCACTGTCTGAAATCTGAACTTAAATCTCCCAACCTTCCCTAACAAACATCCAAACCAGCTGCTCCTTTCCTTTCCTTTCCTTTCCTTTCCTTTCCTTTCCTTTCCTTTCCTTTCTTCTGTTCCTTCCTCCATAAGTATTTGTGCTCCTTCTGTTAGTCTGTCATTTACTGTCTGTGCTGTATTTGTGTTGCCCCAGTCTTAAAATGTGTTTTGTGTGTGTTGCCTCATGGGTTTAATCTGTCCTTTGTTGCTCTATAGATTGCACAATAAATACATTTATATGAATAAAGATTTACTTATAAAGCACTGTGTCAAGCCTTTTTGTTGAAAGCACGAGAACTTTTGGTTTGGTTTTTGGTTTCCTCTCTTTAATTATCACAAGACGTGTTGTTCAACATGCAGTAGGAATAACAGATCCCCTTCTCGATGCCCTAAACCTCTGAATAACCTGCACACAGAGAGCAGCCAGGCGAGCTCAGCATCCTCTCTGAAAACACTGGCCTATGTGGAACTGTCTGTTGTGTTACATCATGTATCCCATGCCTTATTTATTTATTAATTATTTATTCCAGTATGTTTCATTTCATTTTTTTCCTACACAATTATCTTACATGTGTTTCCATTCATTTCTAGTTTTTTTTGCTTCTTAATTCATGTAATAATAACTAACATCATATATAACAACAACAATAATCATAATCATAATTTTTCTAGCCCCTGTGTGACCTGAGCCCACATGAAACTGACTTGGCCCCAGGGGCTTTAAAAGTGACTGAGCTGTAGGAGTTATTGTGAAACAGGAACTTGTTCCCCTTTCTATTTGATACGGTTTTGGTGTCCTTCAACAGCTATGTTCAATTTTTCTGCTCAGTTTCATTCAAAACGCGGAACTTAAACCGAAATTCACAATTAGTTTCGTGTTGGCTTGTTACTTAGCGTCCAATACATGCTGAATACATCACTTGAGTTTTACCAGCGCTATGATGATGATGATGAGGATGAAGTTTACTTACATCTAAAGTGGGCGACAGTTCCCCAGAAGGAGCGCAGACACACTGGTGACGGTGACAGACGGACGCACCTCAGTATGCTGCTCAGGCTGAGAGATGAGATCCGCATTTTTTTACCTGCGTCATGCCAGCGCGGAATAACAGAGACAATACGTCCTGTTCAGCAACTCCGCCTTCAAAATAAGAGCGCAAAATATTTGGGCAATAACAACAACTAAGTATGGAGGACCAAAATAGTCACAATTAAATAAATAAATATGTGTCAGTGAAATAAATATTTACATACACAGCTACAGAAAGACATAAATAAATTAAGAATTAATTGATTGTTTTCCAATTTAATAATTATTAAATAATATTACTTCATAATTACTGTTTTCTTAATAACATGACTATAATTGTATTTTTATTTTTATTTTTCAATTTTTTTTAATTTTTATTTATTATTTATTTATTCTTTTATTTACCTTTTTCTTTTTTCATTGCTCCTCTTTATTTCATAATAACGCTTCATTTCGTAACTTTTCATAAGTCTCAGCCATCTGGCAATCAAAGTGAATGGGCGGGATCTATTTTCTGATTGGGTAATTCTTTGCAATCAATTATTTTTCCTGGCTCTGATGCTGGTCTTGCCCCATGGGCCAAACGACCTTAAAAAAATCATAATATTACAAGAATAAAGTGGTGATTTCGAGAAAAAAGTCGAACTATGACTTTAATATATTCAGCAGCTGGATAAGGACCTGACAGCGCGGGAGAGAAGAAGAGCAGTTCACCTCCCCACAGAAACCTGACAGCTGCCAGCAGCTCCCAGCACTTCAGCTACACTGCTAACAGCTAACAGGTAATTACAGGGAAATTGTTTGCTAACTCATAGCTATGTTTAGCATACATTCCTACCTATGATTCCTACTATGGATGTCAATTTTTGGGTAGTTTTTCTTGGCCCAAAATCTGTCATCCACCCTCATTATTAACAGTTAACTTGGGCTACATCCTTGTTCTATTGAGTGCATTGATTCTTGTATTGATTACTGTAATTCAGTCAGTAAGTTAATCCATCGAATGAGAGGCTGCCAATCACGTTTTGCAAAATTGCTTCAGAATGATAATATCAGGCTATAAACTTTTACATTTTTAAAGAAGGTCCATTCACGGTGTCATATTAGTGTTCAGGAACACTGCAAGAGCTAAGACGAGACAGACCTACCACCGTTTTATACTTGTAAACAAATATACCGCTTCGGGGTCATTACATGACTGATTTATGCATTTTCCACTCCAAATTAAAACTTTTAACCACTAGAACACAACAACTATAACAACTTAAATCTGGAGTCAATCAGATTTAAGTTTCGGTCGGTCGGTCGGTCGGTCGGTCGGTCGCATGCAACACTATCTCTGGACTGCTCTGGACTAGACCCTTCAACATCCAACTTTTAATTAATGAATAAAAGTTGGATGTTGAAGGGTATAGTCCAGAGCTATCATCTCTGCTGATCCTTAAGAAACTCCATAAGCTTTATTTTTACATTTGGAAAGACATGTACACTGTTTATTGCCTATTGTGGTCTTGGCCTTGACTTGGTCGCCACACCCTTTGGACCTGGTCTTGACCTGAATTGAACTGGAGCTGGTCTTGGAATTGACTGGGAGTCACTTAAGGTGGTCTTGACTACAGTGATTAAATTTATGAATGTATTTTTAACGGCATTTAATTTTTTTTAGTTAAAGAATAAAATCAATCAATTATTAATTTATTATTATATAATATTATATATTTCTGTATTTATTTATGTAATTATTTATTTTACTGACATATTTATTTGATTATGACTAATATGGTCCTCCATAACTAAGTAGCCTATTGGGACATACAGAGCAACAAAAATATTAAGGCTACATATTGATATATCTGTGATGAGTAATCAAACATATCTGATGAGTAATCAAATAACTGAACAATATGAGTCCATTGTGTCAGTCATATAGGCTCCCTCTCAGTTATAATTGTGCCACAACTGCAGGTTTAATTAGTCTAATATGTGTTTTGTGTTTGAGTCAGTTTCATTATGTGTCAGTCCTATAAACCTACTTCTGATGTTAGTAAATAAATCATGAAGCAGGCATTTCCACTGTGCATACAATTACTATTTATTTGTATGTTTGGGCCTGCACGCAAAACTTTTCCAGAAGAAACAAACGGGGATTCTTCAGTTTCAGTCTGGTAAATCCAAGAAAACAAAAGCACAAAGACATCTGGATAAGTGGATAAAGCGCAAAGAGGAGCCAGATCAACCAAGTAGGAAAGAATGGCAACCAGAAAATCACTTCTGTGTCTGCGTGTTATTAATTGGGTCATTGCAGCCAACAAACAATAGGATATATTAAAAAAGATCGGAAGAGCGTCGTG
>OMOV01090354.1:0-11904 GCA_900312565.1 Beryx splendens
GACGGTTGCTTCATGGTTGAATGCTTCTGAGCATAACATACTCATAAATACTGTATATATAAATCATGCACCCATATGCGCGCACACACTCACATACGCACGCACGCACACGCACACACACACACACTCATGCGCACACACACACACACACACACACACATACAACTTGCCCTCCTCTCAGCTAGTTTTACAAAAATATATACATCAACTGATAGTGACTAGTGTTCCCAGCATTTTGGACGAAGACTTTTGAAAAATTTGAAAAAAATCCCCAAAAATAAAGGTTTTGGATTTTGAGCAGATGAAATGAAAGCAAAGCTGTAAAAAAAAAAGTGCCACGACTATAGCCCAGGTCTCAGCTAAAATCTACATCCAGAAATGTTTACTTAAGCCTCAGTACAGCCTTCTTACATAAATGCTTTAGGAATGGCCTGTAACGATGTCGTTGTTGTTGCAATATTTGAACAACAATTTCCTATGAGACCTGATAATCTTATCACATGGAAATATCCTGGATGCATTAATTACTTATTAAAAGCAATTTGATAAGAGTAGGGCCAAACAAAGCAATGCGTGGGAATGTGATGCGTATGTTTGCAGCAGAGCCAGATCTTCAAAATTCACTGTGTAATTACATTCAGATATAACGAGCACATATGAGAATACATGTGATTTCATGATGGCTACACAGCTGCAAGATGAGTTAGCGAGTTAAGTTATAACCCACCTCATGGTTTACTGTCAACGATGCACACATCAATAAGGAGCGCCTAAATCTCCCAACTGATGTGACGCACTCAAAAATTTGCACTACAGTAATAATGGAGCCCACGAGCAAATTGTATGACTAAAGCATGTGCCTTGACTGAACACATAGAGGCAGATGGGGGATTGCACTGAAACCAACATGAAGCGCATTGAAACCAACAAGTACATCGAAGCTTGATATGAAGCTGGCACCAAGTAATATTTGTAATAAACTGTAGTATGTCCATTTCAACCACTTTTCAAATAATTACTGTACGGTATTTATTTCATATTCATATAATCATTGTGAATAAGTTGAGGTTCAGATCAATTAGGTTTAACATATGAAAAGACAGAATATAACTTTAATATTACGCATATATTAGAGGTTCTATCTCTGCTCTGCTTCTATGTTAGAAAAAAAATGAGGCAGGCAATTTCTCGGTTTGGCACTAACCATGTCGCAAGAATGTTTTTTTTGGCAATTTACAGTATAAGTGAAGGCTTTTTTGCGTATGACATGATCCCAAAAGGATAGTCAAATAGTTAATATTCACCCATTTCCAAAATATTTGCCAGGTGTAGATAGAAACAATCTAATTACCAGAATATATCTGAAACCAGCTGAAGCAGTTTCAAACTGTGGACATAATGCAGCGCAGGAATATTTGCATCAAGCTCACCTTACAGTACGGTTAAAGGGCCCATGCCGGTGCGACAGAGAAACGTAACAAATCGCTTCAAGTGGGTAAGAGCCTGGCTATACAATCCTTTTCCAACTGGATCGCTTACTCGGCAAGAGTATCTGTGAGGAAGGGGTGAGTTCTGAATCCCCTCGACGCAACGTCGCCCTGGTTGCCATGGATCTCCAAGCATGCTGCAGTTTTTGAGGCGGGACGTGCGAGGGCAGGGTCCCGTCCTCAGGCGAAGGGGTTGTCTGATCTGAAGATGGAGGCGTCATTGTCGTGGCATCCCTTGCCGTTCATATGTTGCTGTTCTGTGTGGCTGTCGATGCTGTAGCAGCCCTGCACCTCAGTGATGGACGAGGCGGTGTAGGAGGCCGAGCGCAGCGCGTCCGAGTGGCTTCCTAAGCTGCTGCCGAACTGGATGCGATACTGGTTCCAGTGCCTCCTCAACACGCCTTGGACCTGCCCAGAGACAAAGCAGTCAACATATCAATGGGATGGGTCATGAATGATTAGTTGACATGCTATTAGAATTGGTGATGTTTAAAATATGTCACGTTTATGACACTCTTGTGTTGTTGTTCTTTTGTGATTTTTGTGATGTTTGTATTCTTTAAATGTTATGTCCTTGTTTTATTATGTTCTTTCTGCTGTAAAAATTCTGTAAAGCGCTTTGCGACAAGCATGTTCCGTTACAGTAAAAGCAAGAAATTCATTTGATGTGTTTTTACTCTTGTGTTTGTACTTTAATCTTGCATTATTTCATTATGTCCCTTTTTGCTGTAAATTTTGTGTTTTGTTAAAAGCACTTTAAAATTAAATTTGACTACTATTTTTCTGTGTATGGACCTAAACATTGGCTCTAGATTGTAAGAATATGGCTCATCAAAGTTTTGGATCAACTTTCTACACAAACTGTATTGCACAATAGCATTTATAGCCCCAGTCTTTATTTTTGCCCTAATGATGCTTCTCAACAAGCATTCGAGGAGCTAATCTGTGGCCCTCGTAAAACACCCAATGCAGACATAAAGGGGGTGATTTTGTGCGGAGCAAACAGCAGTAGGGTCGATAGCTATCTGTGTACAGTCTGTGGCAGCTTGCCAAGAGGGTAAATGATCTTCAGTCTACTGCGAAGCCCTCAGAGGACTGGGCCTCTCATGCAAGACACTCCCCTTATCCACCACCCCCCAAGACGTATGCCCCCCGGGTCAGGCACAGGAAGTTGCCTAATCTATCCCTGATCACGCCAGGGAAGTGTGGAAGTGTGTGTGTGTTGTGTGTGTGTGTGTATGCGGGGGAGAGAGAGAGAATGAATTTAGTAAAAGGGGATGACCCCATCTTACTTCTCCATTGAAAAAGCAGAAGATGGTGGCCACCAGCAGGCCCTGAAATTCAAACAAACACACGAAAAAGATGAAATATGCTCAGCATCAGCCTTAGGCATCAACGATCAAAGTCTTTTCAAGTCGGCCGTTAAATCTGGAGAAAACATCCTAAGCTCTTAAACACCCCTAAAAAGATGCTGTGAGGCACAATGCAATTTCTCCACTTTGATTTCTTTTGGCGTCCGCCGCTCCTAGAGAGGTATGTAAAATGAGAGAGAGAAGCAGGAAGGAGAGGAAGTGAGGAAGCGAGGCACAGAGAGCGAGAGTGAGAGAGAGCGAGAGAGAGAGACTATTAAGTATGATTTGTGAGCTGATTCAGCCTGTTGCTCAAGAGGTTCTCAACACGCCGCCTGGGATGGGACAAAGCAGGACGTTTAGACAAAACCGAGCCAACATCCAGTTGATATTCAGGCCCCCTTCAGCCCAGATAATTCTTATGCCTTCCTTCCTGCCGTTCTTCCCCGGGTTACAACATAAACAAGGCTGTCAGAGGCTGATGGGAAGACTTAGCTTTTACTAAATGCTGAGAAACTACAGGTTTCGAGTTAATGGGACGGTTCATTTCAGAATCAGAATCACTTTCAAAAGTACAATAAATGTACAAGAAATTGGTGGCATTGGTGGAGAGACACGTTGACAGGCAACAGTGTTTCACCGTACGTATTGACACACATGGTACAAGGACAACAGGACCTCACAAACAATGCAAGGGAACACTGCATTGCATGCGACAGGCAGTCATCTATAAATACCGCTCCAAAAATATACATTCAACATGCATTCCGGCAGCACGGCACACAAGCGTGGCTGCAGCTGTATTTTTGAAACGGAGAGGTCTACTTGCTGACGGGTGCTGGTCTATAAGTGGGTTTGACCGTCATGTATCCTAGATGGGATTGTTCAACTTCATGTTTGATCTGGAAGGCTGACCAAAAAAAGCTGTTTTATCCCTGCTGTCATGACGAAAAAACTACACTTGGAGATCACAAGGTCAAGGTGCTGTTTTGGCTTGAGAGAAAATAGCACGCAACCCTTATATCTTCACTTAAACCACATGAAAATGTGTCTGCACCACTGTCTCTACTCTGAAACATAAACCACACGCTGTACCAGATGCAAAACACACCGTCTTACCTGGTAATGCATTAGTATGTGCATAATGTAGTCGTATATTTCGGAGGAGACCCGTCCTTCGGGCTTGTAGGGAAGGAGGACGTACTGGATTCCCAGAAGAGGCACCAGGATGAGGGTGGCCCTCACAGCCTTCATGTAGAGACTCGACTCGGCCTGGTGGGTCACCTTCAGTTTGGTGATGAGCACCCGCACAATGTTTAGTAGAAAGAACAGGTTCACCTGCAGAGTGAGGAACACAGAGGAGCACAGAGAAAGAAGTGAGCGTAGTATTCATAGTGTTCCCATGATGTCACATGCATTTCCTACCAATATGGCGCTTTACAATACACACAGCTCATTGGCTGTGGCCGTCATTTGATTATAACCACCTGTTAATTTATTACAATCACCTGTTGTTTTCCTACCAAGATGGCCGTGTGGTGACGTAACAGAATTGCAGATATTAGCTCCTGTCTTGGTTAAGATCTTATTTTTGGGATAAGTTGTTCACAGTGTATCCACTTTCATATCATCTCAAAAAAATCCCCATATATGTGAATGGACAGAAAATTCCTGAACAATACCACATAAATAAGACTCAGTCGGAGAGCAAAAACCAAAAGTAAACAGAACAGGATGCATGCACGCCTCAGTTATCTGGGTAATATTGTTGAGGTTTGTTATTCCGGTTACTCATAACGAAGATAATGTTCATGACATTTCAAAGCTTGTATTCCAATTACTAATGGATATTGTATGTGCCCTAACCCTTATATCTGTGGTCTGTGGGTTTTGGTGGGTCTGGCTAATATACTGTAAGTGCACAACTCAAAGAGAAACCGTAAATTAGTTGCCACATAATTTCAGTCATATACTGTGCAGTAAGTAACAAACACTTTGGCCAATGGTTTTTGGGCCTGAAACCTTAACGAATCAGGGTGAAGACTGTTTGAGGCAGAACATTTTACAGATTATTGTGATCCTAAGGGAATCTTAAGGGGCCAGATTTCTCTGAAGCATGCCCGGCTGTGCTGATTAGGTGAATTCCTAGAATGCAGCGGGGGTCTGTGGACCAGTGGGTGGATCCTCAAAGCAGCGGACCCATTGATTTCACAACAAAGACGGGAAAAAAAAAGCCTCTCACTATATTATGCTTGCCATGATACTGTGTCCTGCTTGCAAACCTCCGACTTTGTTTCCAGAGGAGAACAGCAGCTATTTTTTTTTTTTTTTCCAGCTCGCGCAAAAACTAGTCTACCGGATGGACATGGAACAAATGAAGCTGCATTTCAGTGAATCGATATTAATGTAATCCATGTCTGCACCACAATTAATGATCCTGAAGCATCGTACCAAGAGAGCGGCGCAGATGGGGCCGTGGATGATGTAGAGTAGCGATGTTTTGGAGCTGATCCAACAGCTGTAGCAGAGGGGAAGACAGGACAGAAAAGGTTACACCATTAATGCGCGGACTGACACCTGACCCAGAGCTGCGGATCAACGGATTTGCTGCCAAATGGATTTACATGAACAGCTCAGTTGGGGAATCCATTAGAAACTATCGATGACATCCAACAGCTTGTTTGGACGTGTGCTAGATGCAGAATGCAGGATAACACAACAGATATTTATAAATAATCTTTAACATATGTACATGATATATTGATCTTAGGCTGGCCAAATCTGTTCCATCTTTCTTTTCTATTACTCTAAAAGCATATATGTGCATTCAGCTATACTTCATATACTTTTCATTCACATATTCTCACTTAACGTGTTCTAGTGTTGAAATTATTGGTTGCATCATCAAGTTTAAAAGCCTCCATTTGCTTGTTTTCTCTTTGCTGTATTGCTTGCTACTGCTGCAACAAAATTTTCCCAATTAAAAAAAAAGGAATATAATCTGTATCTATAATATTAATGTTCTCAACAGCCGTAACATCAGTTGTAACCATGTGATCATGCATTTGAGTACTTACTTGTCATTGTAGTAGTAACTTCGAGCGATGGCGTGTATGGACGCCGGAATGAGAGGGAAGCCTGCAAAGAAGTTAGTGATTAGTTACACTTGCAACTTAAGACATAAAATCTTGTAATGAGTCTTTTCTCAAAGCAAGTGAATAATTCTGCCAATATATGTGTATAATAATTTGTTTCCAACGGTGCTGCTCTCAACTTCTAAGATTTCTTTTCAGAACACATGACAAAATCTTGAAAAGAGGTCGATCCCTCGGTTTCAAGGTACTGTCACTTGATCCAATACCATTTTTGAAACTTGAGTTGCACTGAAAACAAGTGAAACTATCTCACTCTTCTGGCAGACTTTTGGGTTGAGCTGTAGTCACAGAAACTCACAATATTCTGATATTTAAAGTCTTACCGAAATGGAAAAATTGAAAAAACAAAAAAACGTGTTCATGTCAAAATCTCTTTACTTTTACTTAATTGAAAACAGAAAGTCATCTTCATTGTGTACCAAGAGGCGACATAAAGATGCCAACGAATAAAACCATCACAGATTTTTGAACAATCCCGCCTCTCCGTCCCTCCCATCAAATAAAACTGCCTTTCTCTCCCTGACTGATATCCCATTGGTTTACATTTTTTAATGATCCCTCCCCACGTTACAGCCTGCCACCAAATCCTGGTTCAACAGGAAAGTTGAACGTTATCACATTAAGTAAGATGCTCTCAAAATGCCATCAGTGGTGACACCTCGTCTTGTTTTCTTTTCACTTGTTTCAACAAACTACAACAACAAAATCCACCATCACTGAGCCAACACACAGTATCATCATGACCTACCCCATCCTAGAAGATAGTACCACATCAGGTGCTGCTTCTCTGCAAACACAGCCACCACGATGAGAGTGTGCAGGTATATTCCCTCACACAGCATCCAGAAGTAGTTGCAGCCAAAGAGGTACAGATGAATAAACTGGGACACTTTGCAGCTTGTCTAGAAAAACAAAAGAAAAAAGACAGACAGGCGCACACTAAATGAGGATGGCTGTTTTTTTTTATTTTCCAGTGCCGTTGTTTCATCTTGTGCTCCTATTATTTCCTGCACATGCATGAACAACGTGCTGCATTTTCAGTTATGCAAAACTAATGTAGCTATTATAGCCTTGAATAATTAAAGAGTGCAGTTTTTAGAGCAGTCCTCCTGCGTTTTTTTTGTTTTTTTTAATACCGCAACTGGGTTGATAACAGAGACGGCTCAGGACTGAACACATCGCACAGAGAAAAGCCCCGACACTGGTGGAGAATGCTCAGTTTCATGTACTTATTAAACCTAAATCTTTCAAAATAGCTTCCAGAGATATAGCTACTGGTTGAATTTGAGGATTTTTGAAAAATGTACAAAAAACAACAAAAAAAACTCACTGGATTCCTCTGCACCAATTCCTGATTGTTTGCCACTGCTGTCAACCAGATGATGGTGATCACAGAGTTGAGAACAAAGGAGAAGAAGAGGTTTTTGTGAAGGGTGATCCTTTGGCAACTTAAACTCCTGCAAGAGGAAAGAGGAGACATTATACTGCGGTGCGGTAAAATAATGAGGGGAGAAAAAAAAACAAAAAAACCTTATCTGTCTAAATCTAATATCAGCAGCGGAACTAACAAAGCATGTTAAAATGAGGTCTATTGTTTGGTTTGTTGACATACTTGAAATGGAAGAATATTCCCAGGGAGATGAACAGGGAGGTCAGCGACAGCCCATGTCCTATGAGGGCCAAGTAGAAAAGATTCATTGCAGTCTGGAAGAAAACAAGCGAATGGAAACGGATTAGATTATCTGGATCTGGTAATGACTGGATATGCTGTGAGGAGCCTGCGAAGACAATCTGTTACGGTCAGGATGTGTCTATAGACTTTGGTGTTTCAATACAAATGCTCTTCAAGAGAATTCTTATGTTTTACTCATAAATGACCAACCTGTTTAAACAGAGGAATCCCTTTGGGACCTAAAGCTATACACATTTGATCCAATTTTAAGGAACGACAGTGAAATCACGTAAAAGCATATTTTAAGATTATTCAACATAAACGAGACAGACAATTTATAAAAGAGAAACGGCAAAATACGTGATGAAACACATTTTTGTTTATTTTGAAAAAACACCAGCTAAGCATTTAAATTTGTTGGTTTGACACTCTTTTACAAGAGAGACACATGTAGCGAAGTCTTATTTTTTATAATTTCCGCTGCATGCCACAATGATTTACTACTTATTGCTTCAGTTCTGCTATACATTTGAGGAAAAACTCTGCCAATACAGTCCTCTCAATACTGCAAATAGTCAACAAAAATTCAGTACTAATCATGACCCACTTGCTTGTAATTTTCACCATGCCATTAATGTCATGTTGGACAGCAGCCTACCATTCTGCCTTCACTGGTGTGTTCATTGCAGCGGGTGTAGTTGGTCCATGTCCGGTTGCTCTCAGGATGCAGGAACCAATTGCCATTATCAGTGCAAATCTTTGTAACCATCTCTGCGGATCAAAATAATATATTTCATATATAAAAAGTCCAAACACATTGCATACAGTGCAGTTTTTGCAGACTATACTTAAGAACATGTTTTCTCTAGGCTGAATCTTAGCTGCCCTTGCAGTTGCACTGTATCATTTCTTGGTATTTAGGCTTTGCTGCAAAACAACTGAATCCTCTGGGACTTGAACAAAGGTAGAAACAGATGACATTTGATATTAAAGTGGAGAAGTCTCCCCTTGACAAACAACCATATGTGTTAAAAGGAGGGGGAATGGTTGTTGCCTGTATCTCAGCTGAGATATTGTGTGTGACTGACGGACAGACCGTGGGCCGATCGTTAGTCCCTCCCCCAATTTCATCGTGGGCGACAAGAATACATCAATCTACTGCATATGAAACCACTGAAGCCATTGATCAGCGGGAATGAATGTAATTAGAGGTCCGCACATCCTCTGTACATCCTACTGAAGGATGAAGGTTTGGGTAATGGAGACCAGAAATGTTCCATTGGTAAACTCTCTGAAACATCGGGTCACTATAACACACACATTCGTGCACATAAACACACACATAAACACACAAGCACAACTGTATAATGCCTATAAAATCCAGTCATAAAGAAATATCTGCACATACATTTAGCAATGTGTTAACCTGTTTTGGTAACCTGTCATCCAGAGATTTTGTCGGCAAGTGGAAGTCGAAACAAATCCGATTCCAGTCCTGTAACTTTAGTTACGCATGGTGGACTTGTCTGCACTCTTTGCCATACTTTCCCTTCTCTAAGTTTACTATTTAAGAACAGATGAAGAAATAGATGAATAAGAAAAAGATGCATCAGTCCAGACTGTCATTTGCCCTGGCTATCAGATGTCAACATTCGTCTCCTTATACCCAAAAAAAACTTTTCAGTTCGCTTGTAAGAAGACCAAGACTCATATTTTCAGGCAGTCACTGAAGTTATTTGGTGCCACCAGAGTTCAAATGTCATCGTTTTCACTTGCCCAAATGAACCAAACTAAAGGAGGAAACACTAAACCGCTTGGTGTAAACACACCCTTTAGTGTCCAGGGTCTCACCTGAAGGATCAAAATCCTGGAAGTAGTCGGGGCAGTGCTGCTCTGTGGTGAAGCCTGCCTTGGTGTCGTCCCAGCACAACCACCCATCCCAGGTGCGATTACACATGGGCTCTGAAAACACAGGAAACACCGCAGGAAAAGTCCCACGTTTAAAAATTTACATATTCAAAAATCCACCCATTTCTGTAAGCTTTGAAGCACATACTCTTCCACCCTAATACATACACATTATTTTTAGTTATTATTTCGTGTACGAGCATTAACAAGAGCCGATCCCTAAATGATACGGAGGTTCCTCTTTGCGGATTAGTGTTACTGAACATAATCCATTATTCCTCGTTATCATCTTGATTGTGATTATTTGCTTTATTGAAAAAGAATATCAAGTAGGAACTCAGGTTTTACAGCACTAAATGTATCTAATGGTTTGGTGTCTTGAGTAAAAAGCACAAGCTTTACAGTCAGGGGAATGTCACAGAGAATGTATGAATGTATGTAATGGACAGTATATCGCTGCTATATAAGGTACAATCACTGAATGTGTTTCATCTCATTTTGCATTTATGTTTGTGTTTTGGACCCATGTAGGCTTTCTGCATCTTTCTTGCATCATGAGGGACAACATCGCACTTATTTTGCCTTGTACAATACGTACTGGTAAACAGCATTTTTGATATCACAGGAAATGTTTACTGTACATTAATTTAAAACACTTCACAACAAGTGAGGCTGAAAAGCATGACCTTACATGATTTCTGGGTATTAAAGTTTAAACGTTTCGACAAGTTACTTCTTGCCGTTCAGAGCCGTCAATGTGCAAAATTCATTCATTAACTTTTATTTAGTCTATCAACATCATAATGATCTACCTTGTCTGTAGTTGCTAGTGTCTTTCATTATCTTTTGGTAGCACTCAAACTGTGCCGTCACAATCTTGTTCCTGGTGACTCCGATGTCGTGGTAGACGTTGGTCGGATGCTGCTGCTGCGTTTCGTTGACCTCTAGACTCGCCTTCACACAAATCTGCAAGAGAGGAGAATACGTATTTTGAGCAGGACAGGCCTGCTGAGATCCTGGCCAAGACATGGCCATGGGACATGAGCATCGCAGGAACATTTAGAGTTGAGAAAACTTTATCTTCAAGTCTGTGTGGAATAATGTTTGTGCTTTGCTTTCATAAAAATCGTAAATCATTTAAATGTATTTTTCATTCATGCGCCAACGATTGTGATTTTGTAATTGTGGTATTACTCCAGTTGGAAAGGATTGAAAAGCTACCCCAAGGTCAGATTTAGTTTTTGCAATAAAGTATAAAGTTTTGATTTCTTTCTCCTCTAGTGGAATAGATTCCTGGATAGATTCTTAGGGGAAGATTTTTGTTTTCCTGTTTTTCCTGTTTTTTGTGAAGGAATAATGTTCTCTCCTCTTTCAGCAGCTACCATCAAAATATCTCACACTGATCAAAACAAACAGGTTATCTTTGGTGCTTTATTTTGTGTTGATTGAACAGCGGCATATGCATCTCTTTGTGTGTGTTCTTTTAAGCTGACTTTATTGGGAAATTTTAAAAGGGGTCAAAAGGATGACACTGCATCAGGTTGATATGTGCAGTTTAGAAAAACTGGACACATCTGGTTGACAGTTTTTTGTACAGAGGTCATATTTTCCATGGACCTCAAATGGATTTAATGGAGGTCTGTGTATGATAGACTCCCTTTCCTGTGTTCTAAATAAGGACATGGTGACCATCCTGTTTTAACAGGTCCCAATAGAGCGCAGAGTCGGAGTACAGGGTCAAACTGGGGCGCAGACACAAGTTTTCCTGTGAGGACTTATTCCCAAATGTAGCGATAGTGTGGGCTTTTTGTTTTTACATTGTGTTTTTTGGTAACACTTTCTATGAAGACCACATCTATAGCATTATGAAGGCATTCATAATGAATTATAATGCATTCATAATGCTTTATGACTACACTCATAAATGCACATGATGCTTTCTGATGCACTATATCAAGAGTCATAACACATTATAGATGTGGCTTATAATGAATTATAAGCATGCATTATTATAGATGCATCCATATGTACTTCACTTTACTTAACACATACAATGACAACTTATGTTACTGCATGGACTATTATAGCATACTATGGGCCCTTACTACAGCTGATTGTTGAGGTGTGTGTAGAAGTGAGTATAGGTAGTCATAATGTATTATAAGGCCCATCAGTCAACCTCTAGTTTATAACTAGTCAAGAGCATCCATTAGACCCTTGAACTTATAATTCATTATAAGTCACATCTATAATGTGTTATGACTCTTGATATAGTGCATCAGAAAGCATTATGTGCATTCATGAGTGTAGTCATAAGGCATTATGAATGCCTT
>OMOV01090360.1:0-12552 GCA_900312565.1 Beryx splendens
TATATAAATATGTTGGTTCTTGCTTGTGTGTGTAAAAAGAAGTTTTTTAAATAATCTTTAGAAAATATTTCATATATTGTGTGTGTATATATATATATATATATATATATATATATATATATATATATATATATGTAGTATATTTATACAAGATGAACATTGAATTATACTTTGCAGACCAATCTGTGATATAATTAAAAGAAACGCTCTGGAGCTGCTCCAAAGAAAATGAATGGTAGGCTAATTTTATGAGTTTTTATGGTGAATATGTCGACTTTGAAAGTTATCTGAATTTGCTTTACTTCAGAGTATTGCTCAGGCCCAGCAGGAATCTGCATTAAAAAGATATAAAATTATGGAGTGGATTTTAAAAATTCTACAACTGTGAATCACCAATTTCTGCAATATTCTGCAGCCATTAAAAACATGTTTAACTAGATTTAAGTTGCTTTAAAAAAAAAAATGAAGGGACTGTCAGATCTTGAGAGTGGTTTATTGGCAATGGTACAGGCCTTTACCCACTCAAAGCAAATATGTACATGAAAAAAAAGGATAAATATTTATTTATTTACTCATCTAATTGTGTAGATTGACTTATTCATACTGATATTAAACATCCATGTGGACAATATGCATTACTTCTGTACTTTACAGTTACTTTACACACTATTTTTTCTGCATGATTCTGCAGCTTCTCTATTTTCCCCTGATTGGCTGTTTTTCGCAAAAAATCTGCGTCATCTTGGAATTGCAGAACCCTGAGCTGCCTGATTGCTAACAGATCTGAACCAGAAAATGAAGGGCTTCTAAAATGCTACATATTTATTCATTCTCTTTACCTGCTGATTCCTGCTGAGGGTTATGGGAGGCTGGAGCCTATCATTGGGCGGAAGGCAGAATAATACCTTGATAACACCCAGAGATTGCCAGTCCATGACATTAACAGACAACTACATTCACACCTATGGACAACTAGCAACTCAACAACAAAGTAGTGATCATTTTAGGTTGAAATGTACAAAAAAAGAAATTTTTATTGGATGTTAGATGCGTTATACATTCTAAGTTGTATCTGGTCGTTACACTTCCTTTCATCTGGTATATTAGGCCCACTTTCATCTGGTATATTAGGCCCACTTTCATCTGGTATATTAGACCCACTTTCATCTGGTATATTAGACCCACTTTCATCTGGTGTATATTTTGTTTAATGTATTTAATATATTTTGTTTAATGGAAACTAAAATATCTGAAGTCTTACCCAGTGTTTATGTCGTGAGTATTAAAGAAATTGTTCAGTCCATTTCATGTACTTTACTTCGTCATTTATTCTGGTTTCTGTAGCAGTAGTCCTAATAAAAGTAGTTGATGGTGGTGGTGGTGATGAGAATGATGATGATGATGATGATGATGATGATAGCTCTGTCTATTGATGTTAAGATGTTTTATTTATTTAGGATCCTCTCAATAATTCCTCTAGCCATTCGTGACATTTCAGCAAACTTGTGCCTATCCAAATGGATAGCACGCAATGTCCACTGGTTGGCACAGCTTGACTGGATGTGGTGTCTTGTTAACTGGACATATCTCGCTAAATAACTGTGTAGCGCATTACAGCTGGATAGGTGGTTTGGCCCGCCATACGCGGTGAGAGCATGACACAATGAGAACATGCAAACTCCACACAGAAAGAGCCAGGGCCAGGAATCAAACCCAGGACCCTCTTGCTGCGAGGTGACAGTGCTGTCCACCATCCCACCCTAAAATTTTTGCCTATATATCTTGTTACAGTAATAAAATCTGAAATCCATCAAGTCAATATTTCAGTTTTCTGTTTTTACTTTTACTTTGTAAAATTAAGAATAACTGTTTTTCAAATAATGTACGTCTTTTATTGCATTGAGTTTATTTCTTGAGTTGCAGTTATGATTGTGTTTTGTAGTTCTGCATTATGAGTTGGCCACAGCAGGCAGCTGATCAACCCCCTGATTTATAAACAGCTGCAAGAGTCTAATCAACCAACAGAGCGGGGGCAAGGACTTTTTAAAGGACTGTCAGAGTGCAGCAGGGGAGCAGCTGGAAAGCATGTGAACGGGAGATGCTGGACAGAGTGGAGTGAACTTTGTGGAGCGGCAGAGCCTGACTACCGACAGCCAGCATCGCACATGAGCTACATACCCAACAAGACAAATCACGCACCGTCTGGGTTATGCTGCCCAGACCAAGCGTCAGTGTCGGCCGACTCCTCCACTCCCAGTGTCTTTGTTTTCTTTCTCCAGGGTTTAAATTTTTTTTTACTTATTGTATTTTTAGAATAACTTGTTTTTATTTACCTGAGTCCTAGGCTCCCAGGTGGTGTTGTCAACATATTTGCCCCAACTTTCCCGTTCACATACATCTCATGTTGGAAAGTATTGTTGCAGTGTCCAAAGAGTTGACGTCAGGTGCAGCAGCTCTAGAAATTGTTTACAGGCTAGTCACTGCTGTCTTATTGAGAGAGTTGTTGAGGTACACTACATAAATCTAGACAGAGATGTACAAGTTCTAAAAAAATATATGCAAATTTTGTTTTAGGGTGGTTTCTTGCTCTAAGATTCTTCTCTTCATATTCAGTTACATTTCACAGCCAAGCTTAAATGGGATCTTTGCTACACCAGTATGTCAGTGTTGTGCTGACTGATGCAGTCTGTGGATGTTATGGGTGTTTTTAACGAGGGCCGATTTTGGGCTGCTGTTCTGTGTGACAGCACACTAATGATCTAAGCATTTCTCTAGCTTTAATCATTAAGGATGCTTAAGTGTACCTTAAGAAAAAGCCATCCTAAACTGTGGAAGACTATACATGCCTTAGCATGTGTGCATCCTCTCTTGTCATTTCACATTGTAAAGAGGAAGAAAATAATACATTCCTTTATATTCATGGCCATCCCATTTATTGTTATGCCATGCTACTCTATTCTACTCTCCTTCTCTCCCTGTACCTGTCACTCCATCTGTCTCGTTCTGTCTCTTGTATACTACACCCAACCCCTTGTATTACTCAGGACTTAACCTATGGATGTAGTAATTTCTAATTACTCCCTAATTTTTCTCAGGTTGCATTGGGGGTCTTAGGATGAGCCATGTTGCTGCATTATCTCTCCCCCCTAAGTCCACAACTGGGCAACCAGGTATAGGGAAGTAAGCACTCCCCCAGGGCGGGACTCCTGAGTCGTGTTTAACCCATTTGTGCCAAGATTTTTCCCAGACTCACAAACATCATGACAAGAATCTCATCCATGATCTGTAATTTTTTTTTTTTTTGCCAAAGTGATTTTTTTTCTTCTTGGAATCATGATTTAAATGCTTGGTCACTATGACCTATGACTATGACCAGTGGGCACATACACCTTGTCTTTCCATTCATTCTGTATGAGGTATTTTACAAAAAATGTGTGAAAGAGCACTTGTTGACTGACTGACTAATTGACTGACTGACTGACTGACTGACTGAATTTGGAAAAAGTGCAATGTAGGCTTTATATAATGGTAAAACAAGTAGTGAACTTAAAAATTACTAGCTTAGATACCGAAGACATATCTTGTAAATATAGATTTTGATTGTGAGGCGGAGCATTCCAGTATATAAAGAACATTTCATAAACACTGTAAACTACAATCAACCATTGCCTGACATGTTCAGTCATTTGAACAAGTATATTCAATCATTATCATTTGAACATTTAAATTATATAAAACATTTACGGCTTGCACGATCATCTTGGTCAAAGGGGACCAGTACTTGGAAAGAGAACATGAAAGTAAGTAGTGACTGCAATACATGTTATTAATGATAATAATAATGATCTTCATGATAATTAGTAATAAATAGTATTTATGAATATTTCACATTTGCAAGCTATGGATTTTTGATATAGCATGAATGTGTTTATTTGTGTGTGCTTATGTGAGTACATATGTGTGTGCCTGCCATGCATGTGTGGGTGCGTGTGAACATATGGGCAAGGGTATATATGAGCATGAGCATAAGCATGCTTCCTTTGCATGCTTATACGAGCATAAGCATGCTTCCTTTGCATGCTTATGCAAAAAAGATGTAGACAAAAAAAAAGAAAGGCATTGAATCTGACAGCAATTGTGATCTTAAATGGACAGGGGACTATAACGTTCTGTGAAATAACTCCTTGAGATGGCAATAGCCCTATTGTCTTATTGCCTGTATTAAATCTTGTTGCAGTATATTTTTGGTGTAATGGCATCTACTGCAGTCACATAGACACACTTGATGACTGTAAACACCCTGCATGCATTATCATAGTGTTGAATATTTGTACAATGGCAAAGTAAATATACAGTACATTTGCATGCGAAATTTCAACTAGGGGCAACTTTCATATGTTCCTGAATGGTATGAGATAAACACAACCATTAATCATGTTCATGATATTCATCCCTCCCTCTCTTCCTTTCTTTCCCTATCCCGCCATCTAAAGAGGTTGAGTATGAGAGGGTAGGGGAGTGGAGGGACCAAACATTTACCCAGGATTAAAACAGCTCTGTATAATCCTTACTGACTCTCTCACGCAAACACAGTGTTCTTCCATTCTTTCGCTGCTCTCCCTCCAATGATTCCAATCCTATCGTCCCTCTCTGCTTCACTACCAAGGCCTTATTTTGTCTCAGCCCGACAATCTCTGCCTTCTTTTCACTACAAACTCTCCATGTGCCATCCTTCTTGTTTTTCTTCCCTAACCCCCTTCCTTTCTTCCCCTCCCTCACCTCTTCAATTCTCTCATCCCCCGCTGCAGCCCCCTACTGCTTCTCCTCTCTCAGGTTGTCAGATAAAGGTGAAGATTTTCTTTAGGGTGCTTGGCTCTGCTTTTGTCCTCCTTTCAGTTCCTCCGTTCTTTCCCCTCTTTCTCCTAACTATAGAATTTTCTCTTTGAGCTCTGGTGGTGGCATTTCTGATTGGGCTGGAGTGAGGAGGGAGATCTCTGCAGTGAGTGACCTTTGTGGATTTCTAAAGCTCATTATTCCTCATTGGGCTCGGCCAAGGCTCTGTGGGGAGTGGCGCAAGTCTAGTGCAGGCTGCTGCTGGGCCAGTGGAGAGCCTGGTGGATCTCGCTTTATTCCTTTTTTTTTTCTCTCATTCACTCTTGTTCTCATTCTCTGCTTCTTCCTCTGACCTTTTTCAGTTATTCCCCTCGTTCTGTCGATTTTCATCTCTGAACCCTTTCATTGTCTTTGCTCCATTCTTTCCCACCACTGCTTTTATCCTGAACAACTTAGTCAGCATGTTCCAATATTAGATTGAAATCATGTGATATGAGGTGAGAGTAACCACCATACCTGGATCGTTAGCAAAGGAGATTGTCACAGAGCTTTGGTTGTATGAAAATGGATTTCAAGTCCCCATGAAATGAAGGCCTATTAATTCTACTTCCTGTAAAACAGAGTATCTTTAATGGTGACCTCATGCTGCACCATGTAGGCGTAAATATAAATTTCAACCAGTAACACTCCTCCCATCAAAGAAAACGAGAGTTATTGATGTAACTACAGTTCTACGAAATCTGGATCCGCCAGAAAAAGCGATGCTTTTGCACTGGATCTTCTCCATCTTGCGTATGTGCAGGTCCAGTCATTATACTAGCAAAGTCACCTGAGACCTAGGATGACGTAGGGCTGACGCCCCCAGTATAAAACCCCCTGCCATCCCATAATCTGCTCCAACAGAATCTTCTCGCCAAGATTCCGAGTGACATGGAACTCTGGCGGTTGTCCAGAATTCAGAGAACTGTAGTTACATCCATAAGGTTGATGCTAGAATGGATCCGCCGGGCGGAGGTGGGCGGGAACTCCGCTGCATGTGGGAGGGAACTCTGCTGCATGTCATCGCTCATCAGTGCTTTCCTCAAAGTCCTGAGTGTTTCACTTTGGTGTCTGAATATATTTCTGCCCTGTTCCTTTTACCACCTGGTTACATCTATTTACCTAACCTTTATCTAATTAAGCATTCCACTTGACCATTTTGCATCTCATCCTGTCCTGACAGAGGATGAGTCGTCAGTCGGAGAGTTGGAGTCTGTCCTGTGACTCGCCATCCAAAGATTAGCGGCCATCATTAACGATGTTCCAAATGGTCAAAAGACGCATTAAGGAGCCCTAACAGTGCCTTGCCTCTGCATTGAGGAATCACAGGTGTCTCAGTGCAGAATAATGAAGATAACTGACATGCTATACCATCCCACCTCCATACTGTCATACATATGTGTAGAAAAAAATGACAACACAAATCCACAGTTGTAAGTAGCCCAAACTATTATATTCTAATAGGTTTAAAACATTTGCCTAACATTTGTTAGGCCTAAGCGATATGTTAAATGTCTGTATGCTGACAGTTCTGTATGAGTTGTAGGACTTTGCCCTTAACTGAGCTGTCACAAGGTTTAGGGCTTCTTAATATGATTATAGGGACAGAGGAGGAGATGCGGCAGCTGATTAATCTCCATATTGAAAATCTTCACGGGTAATTTCTGTGTCTTCTCTGTTTGTTTGCTGTGTTAGAAAACCTCGATGTGTCTCTCATTCTATGTTAATCTTTCTTGTGAATTGTGTTAGTGTGGGTTGCCATGGAATTCCCCTTCGGGGATAATACATTTTTACTAAACCTCATTAACAGCCTTTCATTGTCTATTTTGAACATTATGTTCTTACAGCTAGATCTATATGGTAATTTAGGGGATTTGATTCATTGCTAGTGAGATGTCATATGCCTTCATTATTACTGCCTAACTCAAGTTGCAAAAAGGATAAAAGTTCGACAACAACGCACAGACACACATTAGCTTAACACATTTCTTTTAGGTGGTAGAAATGTATTTTAGGTGTTCAGGATCATTAGGGGTTGACATAGTTTATCACATGTTTATTTACATAGCTAATGATGTAGCGGAAACAATTTTTTTTTGTTCACACAGCCACTGCAGTTGCACAGCTTAGCAAGACTGCAACACCAAATTAGTCAATATGATGTGACAGAGTGCCGTTTGACTGAATGATTGACCAACCTGCTCTCACAGAAAAATGTGAAATGAACACAACTTTTGAACACCAAATTAAGTGTTGGTGGCACGTAAAGAGTTAAAAATACAAATTCCCAGCACAAAATGGTTACGTGAAGGAGACGTGACTATAAACAGGTACTGTCACATTGAAGTAGCACGGTGGACAGTTATGGTGTCGTGTGTGGGATGGTGTGGGATGGTGGATGATAGCCTCACTCGCGCGGGGCTAAAACCACTGGGAGCTCAGTACTTGCCTTAAAGCCAGGGTTGTTGTCCGTCATACCGCACTGGTTGTGTTCTTAAGTATTCTGTTCGTTGTTTAAAAGCAGCACTCTCTCCCTCCCATTCCTGAAAATTTTCTAATGGCAGCATCAATGAAGCAAGCAAGTAAACTCAGTAAACTATAGCTACCTACCTCTTTACTTGTCACTGTGGGACATGTAACCTTCAGTGGGAGAAAGGCCTGGCAAAGTGAGACTGGTAACCGACCAGACTTCTCTGTAGGTACATTTAGCTTAGCTGTTAGCCTTTATGCAGAGTGCTTTGCAATGTTTGTCCTTAGGCCTCCGTAGTGCAACTGCTTTGCTGTGTGTTATTTAAAAATGTGTTGGGGTTTCTGTCACCCTCTAGTGGTCAGAACATTTTGCTTATTGCAGCTTTAACCAAAGTTGTTTTGCTGAAACCTAACCTCAACCTAATAGTTCTTTCAAACTTTTGTTTCAGTATCTCATTATGGGACATGCTCCCCTCTTTCCCAGAAGCATCTCCCACTACGCCAGTCTTGAGTGGCTGGCAGAGGTGATGTCTGCGTCCTAAAGGTTGTAATATTCATAGTCTTTAGTATGGAGAAGCCTGCAATATTCAAATATCGCAGCTCTATTACGTTATCTTTTTTACTTTCAGCCTACAAATGAGGTGATTGACACAGTGTCGATTGTAATTTCGATAAGCAAAGTGGAGAGGTAACCATTAAGCTATCTAACACCACTTTTACACCGCATAGTACCGGCTCGACTCGACTCGCCTTTTTTGGTTTTCCATTGGGCAAGTACCAGGTACCAGGTACCATACCTGGTACTTAGAAAAGCGCTATATAAATGTAATCTATTATTATTATTATTATTATTATTATTATTAATAATAATAATATGTATTATTATTGTTGTGTTTGTTTGTGTGTGTGTGTGTCTGTGTGTGTGTGTGTGTGTGTGTGTGTGTGTGGGGGGGGGGTTACAGTTTGTTTACACAGTTTGTCAACTTGGTTATATCATTGCCATTCCTGAATAAACTTCACTAAAGTAGACTTCATTCTGTCAACATGTGCTACATTTTAACTACTGGAGCTCCCGCTATTTTTTTTTTGGACAAATCAACAGAGATGGCTCTCTCTGGCTGCAAGCTTATCTATCTTTGCGGGGAAAGTCTATCTCAAATGATCAGAAAATGGCGCATAGCGCAAAACTACAGGTGAATTTTGAAGCCAACAAGGAAGTTGCGGCAGCAGCAGGTCCTCTATTGTCCACTGGAAGCCGGCTCCAAAAAGCCCAACACTCAGTCAGTGGGACCACAACCCAACCTCTCACTAAAAATATAAATACATTTTTTTTCCACAAGAGGTTATGGCCTCAGTAGTTAATGGTGAGCGTTTTTTGAATGCTTCTGTTGGTGTCTCTTGAGTTGAAGCTATATTAACCATTTTTTCTTCAAGAAATTCATTGTATTGTATTGCATGTACTGTAACCCAGCCCCAGATCCGGATTACCTCTCACAGGCGGGAGGTGGCGTATCTTTCTGTTTGCTGCAAGGAATCTGAGAGGGATATTTTAGTGATTAGGGGAACACTGCAAACAATAACACAGCAACCCCAGGATAATTCCACGACAACAAGGCCAACAATATTATGCAGGACATTTAAGCAAACCAGTTATCTGCAGCAACACCAAAAATTCCAGACAAGGCATGCAGATAATCAAGCCCCTTGAAGCAGTAGCAAGAAAAACAGAAAGCAGTATCAGCACATGTGGGGCTGGTGATTGATCGAGAGCAGGGGGATTAAAACAAACAAACAAATAAAAGAAAAAAGAGAATGATTCAAATCAGCTAACCAGCACCCGATCCTATTAACCAGAGCATCCCACACTGAGTGTAAGCACACTCATCCATGCTAGCCAGCTAGCTGATCTGAGGGAACAGTGGCTAATTTACAAAACAGTGTTTACTGCCATTAATCTGCAAAACAAAGCATCAACGTCAAACAAATGCATGCTGGGATAATTGCATTTAATACTTCAAATAAATCATGCACAAGAATATGCACAATTTTTTTTTACATTACCCACTGCTCAGAATCTGTACATTAAAAAAACACACTGTATTCAACAAATTAACAAATTTAATTTCAGTTTATATTAATCCACAATGGGTTTTGTGAAATAATTTTCATGCCGTTAAAATATTTTGACTGTGGTTAGGCATTTGTTTGCGAATGTTTGTTTGTTACAGACTCAAAATGTACTTCTTTTGATGTTTTTATTATAGTCACCAGCAAGACTACAATGATGACTGGTCAAGTTCGGCGGTCAGGTGAGTTACACTAATCAGTCATCAATCTGAAAATTGTGAGATCTTTTCAGTTCAGGGATTAATTTTCTCTGCAGAGAAAGAAACACAGCACAACCGACTTCATAATAAAGGATAAACATTTATTAACTACCTACTAGACAAAATAATGTGTTCAATAAAATGGGAGAAATATGTGACAAATAAACAGATGACAGAGCAAAATGTTACCACCAAGGTTTTCTCTGAAGTTTTTCCTTGTATGCTTTGAAGGTCTAGGACTGGTGGTTCTGGGTAGTTAAGCCTTGCAGGCTTTTATGTCTTGCTTAAATCTGCTTTTGTGTGTCTTGTTCCTCCTGATGTTTATCCTGTATCATTCTGTTGATCAGCGAGATCTAGTTAGGCCCATTCTCTGTACAGTCCTTTCAGACATGCCTGTGATAAAGTGTTATTTAAGCTATTTGTTGACTCCTCATCAATGTACATTGTATCTTCTTATGGAAAAACTATAATAAAATTATTGAAATGGACAATATTGTGTCCAAGGTTCTTGTCAACCTCCTCGTCTGGTTGTGTCCCGTTGTAAATCATTCCATCAATGGCATAACCCTTAGGCTAACCCCCACCACAACCACTTGGGATGAGCAGTCTTCTGGACTTGGCCATGAAAAGGTCCCACACATACCTGAAGGCTGCCATGTGGTTTCCTGTCAGAAAGCTCTGGTACTCTTGTCATCAAACTGCATGAGTCAGCGAATATCCTCATATCTGTTGATCCCCATGGTGGCCTTGTAAATTGGATTTTGCAGTGGATCCAGAAACAGCTCCCGCATGGATACATCCCAGCTCTTTTCCCCACCAGCAAGGCGGGACAATCCAATAGGCCATGATTTCCTCTTTGTTGATTTCTCTCCACTCTTTGCTGCTCCTGATCTCCGCCCCTCTGAATTGCTGCATTTGAGCACCTCCTCAATGATGTTATCAATAATAAACGTCTCCCAAGCATCCTTTGGGGATATAGTTGTTGGTCCTGGTGCAGGTCCTGGGCAGAACGTCAGGATGTTGTGGGTCTTACACCGATTCCTAACTGGACGCGATGTAAACAAGCAAACATCAGATTGTTTCAGTTTTTCCCAATGAAGATGTCCTAACCTGCTCTGTGTGTCAGCGAACAGACTAAGCGACGTGTCGCCTGTTTGAAAAACCACTCGCCCTGGCTCTATTTTTGCAAAGGTTCGCACACTTGCTCCACCTCTAACCTAGGGGTGTTTTTGGACACGAGGGGTCGCGCTGTTTCCCAGTATTGGACATCGCTCGTAGTATATCTGGACAATTTTTCGCACTCCATTCGCCAGAGTTCGCTCACTTGCTATATGTTAGGAATTGGTGTTACTCTGCCCTCAGATGGAGGATGTTTGCTCCAACATGCACAGGTCCTGTACAGACCCATGGCGCATGTGTTCAGTTCAATGTACTGAAGCATTACGACACGCTATTGGTTAAATAATTCCACTAACGCCACTTAGATATCACAGGTAATAACGTTACGTTAAAGTTTACAGGGCAATGGAAGACATGGATGTATGTAAATTAACGGCAGAGTGTGGGAGCAATGTGGGAGCAATGCTCGGCTAGCCCAACATGTTTATCGGTTAAATTACCTATTCCACCAACATCACTTACATACCACAAATAATAACGTTACCTACAGTTAAGGTTTGCCGGACAGCAGAAGATGTGGATATCTGTAAATTGACAGCAAAGAGTGTGGCTCTGTGTGTGAGATCCAATATGGCATTATCAGTATGGGACTGAATGTAACATTTAGCCCATAAGCGAGAGGCCATCTCTTTAGGCCTATGTCCACCAGATGCGGCACGGAAGTGCAACGGCCGGGGCACAGGATCGGAACAGCTCCGGAACGAAAGGCAATGTACACTGCACGTGTTTGATTGAGTTGTATGCGTCACCCGCAAGTCAATAAAGTGCATTTCCACACAAAAATAGACCAGATACGGGAAAAGAACGGAGCGACGGAAACTGCCATGTGGGTTCCGGATGACTTCTGTGCCGGTACTGCAACACATCCGCACCCGGTGGACATTGCAGCGCTGATTCACATGGGCACGAGTCTGTTCCGGCACATGCACGGGTTCTGTGCCGGAGCCATACCGAATCTGGTGGACATTGGCCTTTAGAGACGCCCTCTAGAGGCCATCTCTCGAAGCGACATCTCACGAAGCGTTACCTGACTGACTGACGGACTGGAAAAAGAGCCACACAAAATAAACAAAAAAAACAAAACTTGAATCAATGTACAGTTTTTGATTGCATTAGAGTAGGGACTAAGCTAGCACTTTGAGGGTGACAACAGCAAAATAATTTGAAACAATACCCAACCCTAGTTGGGAACTGAACCCAGGTCATCAGAATTGAATGTGTACATCCATCGACCATCCCAACCGCAACGGCCTTACTTTCCACCACACTAATTCAGTGTCAGACTAGTACATGTTTCCAATTGTGCCTCCTCATCCTTTTGTGGTGGAAAAACGATTGTGCTTATTTCCTGAAATTACAGGAGACCAGGCTGTTAATATCCCACTCCATTACCAACTTGATTGGTAGTGGCATTAGCGCCACTGACTTCGTACAATGTCGTAATACTGACTGCAATTTAATATTCGGAACATGTGGACATATCATCTGGTGCTCTTGTTGCTCTGTGGAAAAAAGTGGCAGCACTTTAAAATATGCATGTACTATGCTGTAATTGTGATTGTTCCTTATTAAACACAGATCACTAATCACCTCCCACATTTGCGATAATAAATGTATACATGAATGGAGTCTTAATTGCATTGCCAAGGCACCTCTCTCTCTCTCTCTCTCTCTCTCTCTCTCTCTCTCTCTCTCTCTCTTTTTT
>OMOV01090369.1:0-11677 GCA_900312565.1 Beryx splendens
TTGATATTTATGCGCGTATGTTTGCTTGCGGCAGAGAAAACATTTTACACCTGCGTCCATCTGTAAAGCTAGCGTTAAAAATCAATACCACGCTATTAATGGCTGTCTGAATTCGCATGTCATAAGTCTCTAGGACATCACAGTCATCATTTTTCATGTTCAAAATGATGACTGTGATGTCCTAGAGACTTATGACATGCGAATTCAGACAGCCATTAATAGCGTGGTATTGACTTTTAACGCTAGCTTTACAGATGGACGCAGATGTCAAATAGTTTCTCTGCCTCCATGAAACATAGGCGATTAAATAACGCAAGAAAAAAATATTAAAACGCGGAGGCTTTAAAAAACCTCTACATGCCCACACGTTTAGTAATAATGTGTATGTGTACCGCAATAATACCTTAACGTCTTGTTGATGTTTGTCGTCGTTGGAAAATCGTTTATTCAAGATTGTGCAACACAATCTCTCTTCCGGACAGAAACATTGCGCTAGAAGAAAAGTTCCGCAGTTTACAACAGCAGCAGCGGCTTTTCTGATGGCTTAAAAATAACCACACACGTAGGACTTCAGAGAAATTGAAAATCAGACATTTGAGAAAAGTTTGTTTTATTATGTAGCATTAATTGGATATTAGCAGAAGAGCAGCACCATTTCATGAGAAAGATATATATGGCTTACAATCATGAAAACAATCATTGTGAAAACAAGAACGATGTTGTAAGACGTGTATATTTTGGAACTATTTGAATGCATTGTGAATGTTATAGCTTATCTGTGGTCAGTTTTTACAGAACTATTCCATATATCAAACAGGAGCAATGCTGACATGCAAAGTCTGGTATAGTTTTAGTACACAAAATACTGAGAACAAAAAACAGTATTAAAACATTCAACAGTTTCAGGCTTTGTAATAAAAGCAAGCTAAATACAGTGGGTCATTGGTCAGTTAAGTATCCTCTGTTGGATGCAGTGAACCTTATGGAAATCCAGCTGATATCTTCATGTGTGAGTAGTACATGGGTTTATACCAGGAACACACTATACAACTTATTTGTCTTTCGTTTTGATTGCATAGATGCTCTGAAGCTTCTGCCAACAAGTGATGAGCGACCTGATGACTTTAATGAGCTTGATCCTCCTTCTCTTCTTCCCTCGTGTTTTCTGGCTAGCTTGACAAGAGGCTCTCTTCCCCTGAAAACATACAACCAGAAGAAGAAGAAAAGTATTATTATGCAGCCAAATGGTGGCTTCCTTCCAGTGAGCTGCTTTATTACTGTTCTGAGCTGAGATCACGTCACTTGAGGATGTTTGTGTGTCAGTTTACAGATCAGATGAGGCTCTGCTGCCAGTGTCACGCCACTCAGTCATTAGAGGTCAGTAGAGGTCAGAAATGGATGAATCTCGCCTCACCAGGTAATCATGACTGCAGTTGTGGCTGATGAGCTGTTCCATGATCTCCACTGGCTTTTCCAGGTCCCGCTGCCGATTGCCTCCCCTCTGACACCGAAACTGCTGTGTCAGAACATAGATGGAGCGCAGGATGTGATGTGCCTGCCATGGGAGAGCAAATGAAATTAGTCCACAAAATATAAATGAAGAAATGGAATAGCACTTGAGTTAGCTGACTGAGATACTCTGCTGATGATATTATGTGACAATTTATGATAAATAAAAAGAAAACAAAACATGATATTCATGTTATTTATGTAATATTCCTGTGATTCAAGTGAAAGTAAGTATGGGATGGGTGAACAAATCAAAAAGTGATCTCTTTACCCTGTCCATGGTGCTGAAAGAGAGAGCTCTCACGTGTATATAGTGCCATTTACCTTTCCTGAGGGGCAGTGGTCCCTCTCTTTGGAGGTATTCAATGAGCCAGTCAAATTCTGTAAAAGAAAAATGAATTGTTCAATTGTGTTAATTTATCAAGTTAAAATTGTCAAACTGAGCCACAACCCTTCTTGGCACGGTGAAGTGGCAAACACTGGAGGGCAGCCTATCACCACATATGCAAATATCACACCCACGTATCTGATTACAGCTTTAATTGCCTCCAACATATCGCCATAGAGACCATACCTGTTGAGTCAGTAACACTTATAATGCAGCTGTAAGTGTTACTGCCAAGTGTTACAAACATGGTGCGCCTATTATCGCATAGTATTGACCTTATCTGCAACGATGTGTGCATAGCCTACCAGATTCTGAAGCTCAACGAGGATGATTTCTCTGTAGGAGCCCAGTATTTCCTTATAGTTACACCCGCGCTTACCATAAGAGAAGGCCAACAGGAGAACCACCAGGACACTACGGAGTAGAGGCCTGGTCACACACTATAGAAGAGAGACATGTGTGTTATTGACGTTATTCTGTAAAGAAATACTCCGTAGGAAATGACTTCTTGGGGGAAAAAAAGGCCTATGGATCATTATTCACATGGGTTCTCGACGCACAGTGCGCCCCGGCTGGAGCTGCGTAAAAGCATCCATCACTTTCCAGTTGGCATAGTTTGAACCAGATGGCATCATGAACAATGAGAACCGGTGCCATTTGAACTAGAAAATGATCTACACAGACTTGAATATCAGAGGCGCTATTTTCGGTGGTGTAAAACATCAGTTTATCCGCTGCGTAAACACGATCAGATGTTAAGCCCACTTACCATTTATCATGTTCTACTGCAGGATCCTCAGACGAGCAAATCCATCTCTGTCAGAGGCAGCGAGATCCACACAACTCACTTCTGATGCGGCTGTGTTCATTGTATCCAAACTTAGTAGAGTAGTATTTTTAAATGCCCTCTCCCGGACAGGTTAACGCGCTGGCGGGCAGGCTTCCGATATGTCGCCCTGTGGTTTCCAGCATCGCCAAAATCACTATCTGCTCCAATTTCCTTCCCCGTCATGGATTGTTGGCTGTGGGCTTAGGATTTCACCAGCTCCAGTCCGATCAAGTCGAGGAAAACGTCTGCAATCAATCACTTGTGTTCATTCTTTCGGTTTCGTTGGGAAGACGTGTGCACCAAGGGGTAGCGGTGTGAAGACTGCGTGTAAGATAACGTTTGACATTTGGTGGATGCTTTTATCCAAAGGGCCTTACAATACCTTGAGTGCATACATTTGCAGCGTGGGTGGCCCAAGTGAGAATAGAACCCCTTCCTCTGGCAGCGTTAGTTTCATGGTCTACTCATTGAGCTACAGTGTACCCTCGCCAAATATGACGAGGGTACACTAAAATTGAATAAAAACTTATAAATATAAATTATATTATAAATATAAAAAACATAAATACATAAAAACTTTTGACATGACAGTGCTTGATGGTCCTGATTACATGTTGCAAATTTCAATTGCATTTAAAAAATAAAAAAAATTAATAGACAAGTCCCACCAACTTAAAACAGTTAGTTTTCAGCTGGTGACTTGGAGAGTAATACATTATATACTGTTATTCAGTATTTTTTTATGGTCTCAGGAAAACCAAAAAGGTGCGAACTAGACTTTGATCTTTAGAATGAAATCCCATACAACAGGAAAGCTGACTGTGCATGGGAACTGCATGGGAGGGATAGTGCTGGTGCAGCTCCTTTCAACAGGATTGAAAGGTCTGGGAAAACACATCTCACAAATAAAGAACCAACTGTCCACCCAAATCACCCAAGCAGAACAAGCCCATATAACGACTCTAAATGTCAAACAGTTTGTTTGGGAGAACCAGGCAAATGTTCAACACTCATTTGTTTTTGTTTATTGGATGGCTCCGAAGTAATTTTAAACACACCGGTTCAAGCAAGCTAAATAGAAAAAGGCAGTGCCTTTATACAACACGAGGAATCTGATGAATAGCTCCTGACAAAGATAGTTTATGTACACTGTCAAGGTTTGCTGGACAGACATTGCCAACTGGAACGTTCTACATATCCAAGGGGACAAGACATACACAATTTCATAAAAATACACTTCCTCAAAAGATGATATCTTGTTATTTTTTAACAGCATCTTCTACATGGTTTGCACAACAACTGATCATTTGAAACCTGTAAGGGTTCAGTCCAAAAATAAAAGGTGAAACTACAACGTGTGTGTGTGTTCTGTATATTTCTCTGTCGTCTACCACAGATTAGGGGTTGTGTATGTCCATAGCCGTTCGCTGTCATGGCTGTTGGGTCGCTGACTGCCAGAGTCTTCCAGTTTTCAGTCCAAATGTGGCATCAGCCTCAGAATGTGTTCTTGATCTTGCTGGCCACCTGGGTTAGGATCTCTCCTATCTTCTTCTGCCAGTTGAGGACGTGTTTGGACTCGGTGCACCACAGCTCTCCGTGGCGAGGCTCGGCGTTCTCACAGCGCTTACGCACCTCCTCCTGCTGCTCCTGGTGGAGGGAGAGGAAGGAGGTCAGGCACACACACACTTTGTATGTTCATAGGCACACTGGCCACGCACACACGGTCAGTTTTTGGGAATGACTACTATATTTCTGAATGAGACTGAACATCATTATGTATGGTACAATGTGTACCGTATATACGGACAAAGGAGTCACTCCACTCCTTCGATCTTGCAATGGCTGTAACTAATGTCTGTAATCGTAGATACGTTTATGCTTCAAACCAATATGGCTGCTGCCACTGCCAGTTTAGACAGTATTTTCAATTCACTCGACAGTACTGGTAACCAGAGGCATCAATTTATCTGCCAAGTTTTGATAAACCATCACCGACTTTTTAGATGTCCTCCTCTGCCCAAATACTTGTCACCCTCTCCAAGCACGACAGCCCTCTACTATCCGCCACTTTTTCAAATGAACAATGATAACGGTAAAGTAACGTAACGAGTGTTGCACCTTGCTGCACTTAACCACCACTAGTCCAGTGCAGTTCTGGTTCACACTACTCGTACTGACTGAATCCACACTCAAATTCAGGAGCCAAATCTTTCTGCTAGTGATTGCGGCTGTAGAGCGCAGTTGTCACTCTCTTTCTAAAGTGAA
Source organism: Beryx splendens (assembly GCA_900312565.1). Taxonomy (NCBI): domain Eukaryota; kingdom Metazoa; phylum Chordata; class Actinopteri; order Beryciformes; family Berycidae; genus Beryx; species Beryx splendens. The sequence continues at coordinate 4,992 of OMOV01090369.1, forward strand.
GTGTGTGCGAACTTTACAGGATTAAGCACTCCAATAAGGAGTCACAACTGCATCTAGCTGCAGTGTGTATGTGGCCAGTGACGCGTTTTTTATACCCCCACACAGTCTGACGATACTAATGTCCTTACCTCTGTGCCGTGCTGCAGTTCAAACTTGTAGAAGAGGGCCCAAGCATCTCCCAGGTCTGGCTCAATCTTCACTGTCCTCAGGAACCACTCTCTGGCCTTGGTGATCTTACGCTCACTCCAGAACAACCTGAAGAGACACACTTAAAATTAAAAACTGTAATAACTGCAAGGCTTTCTAACTCTGCTGCCAGAAAACAGAGAACAGCAGAGAAAGGGAGACTTTCACATGATCAAGATAAGCATTAAAAGCAGAGCTCATTAGTGGGAGAGAAGGACAGAGGACAGGAGAAAGGAAGTTCTTCATAAAAACAGAGGGCGTAAACACGAGGGAGGAAAAGGGCAGCCGTACTTGGCTACAGCCAGCAGGACATGGGGGTCATGTTCACACTTCTTCAGGGCGTCTACACTCTTGGTCTTCCTCTGGGGCCTGGCCTCCAGAAACACGGCCTCAGCCCACAGGATACCTTGTGGGAGAGAACAGGAAAGAAGTGGGGAGGAGAAGAATTTCAGATTAACTAGTAGCAAAACATTATTTGTGTATAGAGGTCGCATCTGCAGCTTGAATGGAGAGAAGGTTATTGACATTACTGACATTCCCATCTGAACACAACAGCGTGATTTTTTAAGTGCCATACTAGGCATATTTGTTGCTCGACAAGAAGACACACAGTTTCTCTGTCAGACTTACAGCAGCATATCACTTTTGTCATGTGAAACTCCAATTTTGGTGATTCTCTGACCTCTCAGGGTTATGAAATGTGTCCAAAACCCATTGGCTAAACTGAAAAATGCACTGTCATCACACACACCAATAAAAAACAAACAAACACAAGGCTGTTTTCTTGTTTCCTGGAAAGCTGACATTAGGTTTTCACCCAGCAGCAACAGTATGTTCTCACCTGAATTGGGGCACTCCTGCAAGGCTTTGGCCATCAGCGTGTTGGAAATGTTCTTCAGTCCAGCCCGGAACTCCAGTCTGACTGACTCCAACCTGACAGACATGCCAAAATCCACATTATCCCACCGTCACATCTTTACATGCTGGCTTGTCAGTTTTACCGTATCGTTTCTTGTAGTAGTGGGCGTTGTGTGGTAATGTTTTTTTTGTGGAAAATCTGATCATTTAATGTGATAGAAGAAGTGAGACCATGTTTGTTTTTGTTTTGAAGGGGAAATGTATCAGAATTGTTATGTTTTGAAATATTCAGATGAAGGTCTTGTACCAGACATTTTTTTTGCACAGAGCTTTTGTTCTGATGTTTTTATATCTGACATATTTTCTAGCAGTCATGGCCCACTACTGCTAAATGAATTTTAAAAAAACATGTATGTATTGTATGAATGAGTTAGTGTGTGTGTGTGTGTGTGTGTGTGTGTGTGTGTGTGTGTGTGTGTGTGTGTGTGTGTTTTCTGACCATAGCTCAGGGCTCTGGGGGTTCTTGAGTCGTGCCTTCTCCAGGATTGCTCTGGCTCTGGTCAGCTGTCCCACTCTCTCCTCTAGACGGGACAGCAGCAACCACAGGGACATGGAGTGTGGACACTTCTTCAGCTACAGTAACGAACAGGACAGTGACAATCTTTTAGGCCTCATTCTTATCTACGTAAGTATGCAGACTCATTTTCAGCCAAAAGTTGAAACGCATAAGAAAAAAATGGAATTAGTCTTCCAAACTTTTTGTCTGATTCTCTTTGACCTTGTGGTTATATCAACACCCAGACAGGCCTTTCCCTCAAACACTTCTCCCGCCCCTCTCCATCCTCCCTCCTCCTCACCCCTTGGTTGTAGGCCTCTCTGGCCTTGTCCATGTTCTCACACTGCTCCTCTATCTGGCCTCTCATCATCCAGAGCTTGGGGAAGTCCTCATAGTGCTTCAGGGCCTCGGTGCACAGCTCCTGGGCCGCTTCGATGTTGCCCAACACCCACTCCAACTTCACAGACTTCATGAACACCTGCACAGATCACACACACACACGCACACGCACACACACACACGCTTTTCAGTACAGTACATTTTTCAAGTATAACCAAGATCCATCAATGAGTTTTTAAAATGCCCTGGATGGGCTTGTAAGACACTTGGCAAAGTGATGAATATAATTCTAAAGATGATGTTTTTTGGCATTTTCGCCTTTATTAGATGGGACAGTGTATAGACAGGAAAGCAGGGAGAGAGAAGGGAGTACATGCAGCAAAGGGCCACGGGCCGGATTCGAACCCATGTTGGAAGGATTGAGCCTTAAAGGGATAGTCTGGATTTTTTGAAGTGGGGTTGTATGAGGTACTTATCGATAGTCAGTGTATTACCTACAGTAGATGGCGGTCGGCACGCCCCCAGTCTGGAGAAGCAGAGAGTAGTACCGACACAGAAGCAAAGCAATTTACTGCCGTGGAGAGGGTCAGCAGCAGAACATATTTTAGCCACCTAAACGAAGGCCCACCTAAAAAAAATCTGTATCAGTTTAAAAGTGCGCTATATGAACAACATTTTCAACGCTTTACCTTACCTCATACAACCTCACTTCAAAAAATCCGAACCATCCCTTTAATGGTACGCCTTCTACCAGGTGAGCCGCCGGGGCGCCCCCATGAACATCATTTTAAATCCTGGAAGTTGTGAACTCCACTTACGCAATGCAAATACCTTGCCAGCTTCCAAACGTACCAAATATAAACTTCCTCGGTCATAGCCCAGAAGCCTGACTGCTTCACTAACAGCACACTGTTGTCTCGTCAGAAGACGGACACGTTAAATCAGGCTTTCTTAGTCATATCTGTCGCCAAATACAATACTTGGGAATAGTAGAACTAAAGGGAGTGCAGCCCAGGTCATCAGACAGACAGACTGCCAGTTTAGTTGACAGATACTGGCAACAGTACTTTCAAACAGCCTGGTGCTGGCTGTTTCACAGGCGTAGGAGCCTGACAAGCCTGGACCTGAAAAAGACGATGTGTTTGTAGAAGACACCCCGAGTATAATGCACCATTAACTCCAAAAAACACTGGCTCTAAAGCAGACAAGACAAAATCCTCATCAACACCTGCTATATAATCTGACCATCAGGCCACCCATAAACCTGGTTCAGAGGTCCACTTATACCAACACTCTCAGAACAAGGAACAAACTGTATGTGATTGTACTGGGATAGATGCCACTCAACTTTATTATAATGGAAGAAGAAAAAAACACTATGAGTTTGGACAGCATAGAAACTGGATGAACTGCAGTTTCAAGCCAAATGAGTTTTAAAACATCCGCTGAGGCACTCGAGTCTTTCCTTCCACTGTATTATTATGCAACAGATAACAAGATTTGCTCTAGGTGACCCTCATGACAGGCCTCACCTCGTTTGGAACGGGGAATTCTCGCTCTCTCCCACACACACACTTACTCACCCTGGCTGTGGGGGCACTGCTGCGGGCCTTGGCCAGCAGTCGGCGGGCTCTCTCGTACTCGTTATTCTCAGACTCCAGCTTGACAGCAGCCAGCCAGATCTCTTCACTGTTGGGGTTAGCCTGGACAGGAAAAGAAAAAAGGGGAAAAAAGAGAAAGAGGGAAGTAGAGCAAAGGGGAAAATCGAGAGTAAGACACAGGCTCAAGTGGATCATAAAAACTTAAGGAGATGATATAAACATTGCTTTGGTCAATGTTAGCAATGATTGCGTCTTGTGACCTGGAAGGCCAGAGCGAGGATGCTTCGGGCTGCAGGCACATCCTCAGCCAGCCACTTGGACTTGGCGCCCATCAGCCACAGGACCTCGGCCTTGGGACAGTGAGCCACGGCCCTCTGGAGCAGCGCCTCCAAAGACTCCCTGAGAGACGCATTCAAACACGGAGGAGGAATGGAAAGGAGGAGCACAAAAGCCGCCGTGGACGCAGATGTGGGTTAAAGGGAAGAATACGAGAACATTAAAGAGCGGGTCTTGACATAATGATTAATCAAAACTGAGTGGGTGAGATGATTGAAGGCAAGAAAACTGCTATCATCCAAGAAAGTAAGATAAGGGCTAATAAAGTATTGGCTGCTGTTGAGTCACATTCCAAACGGAAAGATCAGATGACAGATAAAGATTACCTCAATAAGAGCTCAATTGTAATAATGAATCAATATTAACTAAGGACTAAGACGAAGCTTGGCAATGTTACAGAGACTACTGTTTGCTACATTTAAAAACCAAATCTGATCACCTGGTGCCGTGGTTCTTCTCAAAGTAGGCAGCTCTTAGCCAGACACTCTTTTTACTGGGGAACACCTGCAGAGCGTGGGCATAGATGGCTCTGGCACACTCCAAAGCGCCGTGGGACACACACTGAAAGATAACACAGGCATATCAGTTAAGCTGAACTCTGGTAGGAAATGCGTGTGTACAATAACGGCCCCTTCAGGTATCAGGCTCTCGGGGTGGCCTGTGGGAAGTGAAACTCACACTCTCCGCATCCTCCATCCAGGTGTGTTTGCAGTCCTCCTCCTCGATGCCAATCCCTATGACCGCCCTTATCACGGCCTGGCAGGTGGCCACGCTGCCTGCTTTGTCACACTCCTCTGCATCCTGCAGGACAAGAAAAACACATTTTACGAGAAGACAGAGATTGTGGGTGGCAGACAGAAGGAGAATTAGAGAAAGCATGAACTAGTGACCTCAATTGTTGGCCAGCTAGTTCAGAGGAACGCTGGAGCCACTTTAATGAGCGGGAAATAAATCTACACATGGATTGGTCTAGAAAAAATGTCTTCCACCACTGTGGCTAGAAACCCCAAATGAGCCTGGATTATTGTTGGACATCCGTTCAGATGATTTACCGTGTGCAGATGAACAGGCTTTGACTTTATGAGGGGCAATCTATGCACAGAGGACTTCTATGGAAAAACTTTGGACAAGCTCAGGGTGTAATCATCACCAAAGGATTGTTTTAGGCACTGCCAATTCAAATCCTGCCATTTTGAAATCCCCCCCGTTCCCTCTTTGCTGGCGTAGTTACAGGTTTACTGGCAAACGGCCTTGATTAACCTATCCACCCACAACAATCACGCACTTTGCCAGTGGAGAAAACCCATGGCATTCAAAAGGGAGAAAAAAGGGATTGTAGCGAAAAGGTTCTGATTGCAAAACAAACTGGAAAGGGAACTGCACTGCACTAAACAAAATGCCAATCACAGTGCTTGGCTTGTGCTCTATTGCACCCAGATGAAATAAGAGAGTGCAGCTTTGCCAAAGAATGCTGGCATACCATCAAAGCTGAAAACCAATACACATTACACAGTCATTCTCTCAGCAAACACCAAGGTCCATGGCAACACAACTACAACTGATATCAAGAGGTCAAAGTTATGAGCTATCTGTGTAGTGATTTAATTTGATCAAATACGATAGAAAATGGTGTTTTAAATGGTTATATGCACACTGCGGGTGAATTAATCACCTACTTTTATGCACTCGCTGTGTCTCAGAAGAATAAAAGCTCTTCTTTATGGTCAATGGGTCATGACATAAAGTACATTATACCTCACTCTCTTCCTTTCTCTCTCTCGTGTCAGACAAACCACAAAGTCGCGGGCACACACCTGTATCCACTGTTCTCTGTTGATCTCCACACCGTTGGCGCGCAGGGAGGTGATGGCTCTGTCAATGATCTTGTCCACCATCTGAGTGTTGCCGTTGGCCTCCTCCAGCTTGGCGGCGGTGATCCAGATGTGGCGATCCGTGGGGATGTTCTCTCGGGCTTTGTTGAGGACGCGGCGGGCGTTCTCGTACGTCTCTAGCCGGGCCAGCGCCAGCCACAGCTGGAGAGAGCAGACAGAAATAGTAGGTCACGTTGGAGGGAAAAATTGGCCTCATTTGACCTCGGTGTGATTCGATTCAGTCGGTAGGGGTACGGTTGGATTATCACTGAATTAGCATAGGAAAGGGGAATCATAGCGTGTTCTGTGAGTGTGTACCTCCACACTAGTAGGACAACACTCCACAGCTCTGCTCAACATGATCCTGGCGTCCTCCGGCTCCTCCAGCTCCACGGCTGTCTTCCACAGACGCACCGACTTGGACACATTCTCCAGAGCTAAAGGGAGGAAATTCAGGCAACTATTTAGTCATTTAGCTGACACTTTTATAATGACTGAGCAGGTAGGGGGGCAGTGTCTTGCTGGAGGACACTTTGACAACACATTGGCTGTCAGGGGGACTAAATCCAGGAACTTCTGGTAACAGGGTGGTCTATTTAACCAAACAGCCAACCTGCCACAATTATTGCTTAATGTTATTAACAATGGAATTACATAGATATAAGAGTATTTACTCTGTAAACTGTCAAAATGGGACTCAGCCTAGTGTAGAGTGGTAGTATAGTGCAATATTGTCTGGGAAGTGTGTGTGTGTGTGTGTGGGTGTGTGTGTGTGTAATGGAGAGGGGTAGAACACGGGGATATTAGACATGTAGGGGCCGATAGAGAGGAAGCTCAACATCTATCTCTTTCAGGGGGGTATGCTGCTGGGAACTTGCTGGTGTGTGTGTGTGTGTGTGTGTGTGTGTGTGTGTGTGTGTGGGTGTGCGGGTGTGGGGG
>OMOV01090384.1:0-11653 GCA_900312565.1 Beryx splendens
TATATATATATATATATATATATATATATTTTAAGACCCAGGAAAAACACAATATATATGGTAATATATTCCTGTATATTATCAGGAAGATAAATAGATGGTGTCATCCATGCCAGCATGCTAGCTTCCCTAGTGTTTGCCTGTGCTCTTTACGGTACTACATCACTGTCTTGCAGGTGCCTATTTCAGAGTGTTCTCCGGAGTGTGGCGCAGGATATAAAAAGAAGCAAGCTGGAATCTATAAATGCTGCTTCCACTGTGAAATCTGTCTAAATGGAACTTACGAGAACCGCACAGGTGAAATAGCATGCATGAAAACAAGAAAAAGAGAGCGAAAGAGAACCCCACTGTTTTTGGTATGAGGAGGCGGAGTCATTAACACCACAGACTCTCAGCATGGTTTTCAATGCTATGATGATTTAACAGCCATTTCGAGCTGACTGAACACTCAGGCTTTGTTTTCCACAGTGATCACGGAATTTTTTAATCTGACAAAAAAAGAAAAAACCCAAAAGCTCACCAACTTATTGTAAATCTGGAGTTACTGTATATACAGGTGGCTTTGATCACAAACATTTTTAATCCCTGCTGTCATGTTTCTATTCTACAGTGATTTGTTGTGGTTTCAGGCTGGCAACCGGAAGCACATTGCAGTGACAAATTATTTATTTCGATGAATATTCTGTCAAGAGTGATTTCTTTATTTTTATCTGAAAACCTGCTTGATTCTTCAGAAAAAGGAGCGACAGATCAGTGGGTTTCCTTTCAGATGTGATCCTGTGCGGCTCAGTGGGTAGAACAACATACAGTACTAGAACTGCTTGGGCCGGGGGATTGATTCACACTGATTAATCAGCAAAAGATGGCATCCAACTATATCAGTAATGGAACAATGGTTCTGAGGTTTTACTGTCATCTTCCCTCAACTTGAGCCCTAACAATGAACCAGTTTGTTCTCATCATGTGAGGTGTGATCGTCTTGTAATAATTACCTCTAAGGTGGTATTAAATATGTGTGTGTTTTCCCAAAATGCTTTGTAAAAGCTCATCACAGAACATATCATAGAACGTAATAGATGAGACAGAGACATAAAACACTGCACCCTCAGTTATCTGATCTATTTTATGGCTCTGTTTAAATGTACCCCCATCTGTCCCCCTCTCCTTACAGAGGATCCCTACCAGTGCTTCAGCTGTCAGGAGACGGAGTGGTCTGTAGACGGAAGTACATCCTGCACCCTGCGGTCAGTGGAGTACGTCGCGTTCACAGACGGAGTGGCTATATTGATCATGGTAGCGACTTGTGCCTTGGTGGGCCTCTCGCTGGCTATGGCCGTTCTCTTTGCCACTAACTACAACACACCCGTTGTCAAATCTGCTGGAGGGTCCATGTGCTTCCTCATTTTAGGCTGTCTAAGTATGTGTAGTCTCAGCGTGTTCTTTTACTTTGGTAAGCCAACAGGTGCCTATTGTATCTTAAGGTATTTGCCATTCCTGTTGTTCTATACTCCCTGTCTAGCCTGCTTTGTGGTGCGCTCTTTTCAAATTGTTTGCATTTTCAAAATGGCCACCAAGTTCCCCAAGCTGCACAGTTGGTGGATGAAGTATAATGGACAGTGGGTGGTCATCACAGTGGCATTTTTTACCCAAGCATTGTTACTTACTGTTGAGTATGCTTCTGGACCCCACAAGCCCTACAATGAAACATTTTTGTACCCAGACAAAATCATCATCGGCTGTGAGATCAGTAAATTCAACGCGTTCACCGTTTCCGTGCTTTTGCTTGGATGCTTGTGTTTCCTTTGCTTTGTCTTTTCCTACATGGGGAAAGACCTCCCAAAAAACTACAATGAGGCCAAAGCAATAACCTTCTGCCTCCTCCTGCTGATCCTCACCTGGATCATCTTTGCCACTGAATACATAATATACCACGGCAAGTACATCCAAACTCTTAACGCTCTGGCAGTACTCTCCAGTCTGTACTCCGTCCTGCTCTGGTATTTTCTCCCAAAATGCTACATCATCATTTTTCAGCCCCACAAAAACACACAGCAGCACTTCCAACGTCTCATTCAGAGTTACACCAAAAACATAAGCAAGTAGCGTGCAGCTTCAGGTGTGTCTCTGCAGACAGAGAAACTGATGTGCTTCAGGCTTTTTTTCTCTTTAAATGCTGAGTTTTACTTTAGAAAATATATAATAGTCTAATTTTGCTGCAACAGTTGTAAACCAATCATTATAGATGCATTTGTTGTTGTTTGTATTGATGAGAGATGTATTGATAAGCAAAATCTCGAAATAATTCGAAGCAACCAACAACAGCCACACATGATTTCAGACGTGGTCGGCAACCTCTCTTGGTCCAAAGCAGAAACTCAGCCATAAGATTCCCGCTTTGAGCAAAATATGATTGGATGAAATTATATACTACTTCCCTCCTTGCTAGACCTTTCTGGCCTTGCTAGACAATCATCATACCATCTAACCTCTACGCTCCAACAACAAAACAAAAAATCTCTGCTCAGTTCTTATTTACCTTTGCTAACATTAAGTTACTCATGTGTTGATAATACATAAATATCCTCAGCTCACAGAGAAATGCCTGAGCTGTTGTGTTCACTCTTGCACTCCTTGAATTCAGCGTGCCTTTCACACATCTGAACCTGGTTTTAAACACAACTGCACATTCATAATGAGAAAATGTGTTTGTATTGTTTGTGACATTATTCTACTGTCACACTACACAAATATTGTCAAGATTACACTAATGTTAATTTTGTTTTATGGTGAAGTATTAACTTCTTATGAATGACTATTGAGTTATGTAACCGCCTCAAGGCATTTAATGGTGAAACATGGAATGGGGAACAGCTGATGCCATTACACCGCTTTACTAATTCAAATATTTTCATACATCAGTTATATGCAAGTGAAAGTGGTTCAATAAAGACGTGAAATGGGATCTGTGTGCGTTTTCCTCTCATTCAGCAAACTGATGTTGCTGCAACATTGATCTCACCACATGATGGCGCTATACCTCAGTTTAACACCATGTCTATGTATGTCTATGTCTCTTTACTAAAGGCACTACTTAAATATAGTGGAGATTTGACTAAGTTCCCTAAAATGGCAATACTCAAGTAAAGGATCTCAAAACCATCCTTAAGCAAAGCATGTGAATAAAAAAATATCCATTCATTGGGGGTCAGATCATGGCCAGATCGTCTGCAGTGTGTGTACAGCTTTGTCAAATAGAAATTCAACATTTTATTGTTATTAATCATACCCGGAAGTCACAAATGAAGGATACTCAGCCCTGGTGTAAGTGTTCCCGTTTTTTCATGCCTATATTAATGTGTTTCTGTACCTTTCTTGGACACATGCGAGAGCCAGAGTTGTTTATTTACTGATTTGACACTAATCCCTTTTTAGGAGCAGTAAGCAGCCTGTACAGGATCCTTCCTGGCCAAGCTGGCCACATAATCCTTTTTTATTTTTTAATGGGTTTTCTCCTGAGAGCCGCTGTCTTTTATCGTGTTGCTTCCCAGACAAAAGCTTCTTAACAATTAGAAACCCATGCTTGTTAATCTTATGCACTTTTTTTTAATGTTTACTATTTATTATTGTATTATTTCAATGTCTATTATATCAGCCTGAGCAGGCCTATCTGCAGGACATGTGCTGTGTGTGATATGTTAGCTCCCTGACATTTTAGAGGGGATTTCCTAATTTAATTTGTTGATACAGATGTTGTCCCTCTGATTTTCCTTGGTGTGGTATGGAGGTGCCCTTGAGGACTTGGCTATACATATTTTTGACTGCTTCTTTTTTAACCTTTATTTTATCAGGAAGCTCACTTAACAGCAAATTCTTATTTACAAGGGCGGCCTGGCAAGACTCTTGGGCGAAAAGGGGGTGGATTTTCTGGATTATCTGAGTCATATTTACCCCCTCTACCAAATTAATAGCCTAGTTCTCTTCTGTTACTGCACAGTCAACCAATATGATGTGCCCAGTGTGTGCCATGTGTAGGTTTTTTTCTCCACATGTCTGCTATAATTCCTGGCTGGTGCCTAACACATGAAGGTGCTTTTGATTCCTTTTATGTTCCTGACAGGTTGCTTTCCACTGACAGTCCAGCAGGCTACAGGTATGAGGGACACACCTCTGATTCTTGTTGAGAGATGCCGACAGTGAACCACTTTCCTCTCCATTTAAAAGTCAAACTCTCAACCTGAGGCGCTCAGTGAAGCCGGGGTGCCCCACGGCCCCACGGCCCCACGTCGCGAAACGGAAAAGGCCTTACCACAGGGGGTATATGTGACAGTTCCAGAGGGTAAATTGCCATTTTGTTGTGGCTATTCAGTTTCCTGGCAGGGAGAAGGGGAGGATGGACCGTGAAACTAGGAACGAATCGGTAAATAGTGCCACTTAGCATGGCATATGGCGCGTTTGGAAAGCTGAACGCTGACACCAACAAATTGACGATTTCATACCAATTTCAGAGTTGCATACGCCACACACGTTGTCATGCAGAATTTCCATGTTTTCATCCATTTTTTCGATGTTTAAGCTTTGGGTAGCCTGTTTTATTCTTGTAATCTGGGGTGATTCAAATAAATAGGCAAGTTTCAGGATGCTAAATAAAATTATATACATTTTAAAGATAAGTAGGCGAAACCAATTGACACAATATGTTTAGTATTTTCTCACGAATCATACCAGCTAGCATATAGACCTATTTTATTTTAAAAGATTTTTTTTCCGAGTCGAGGGCACCGACTGCTGAGAGGACACATATTTCTGTTTTACAAAATATGGAGCGAGGAAAATCGGAGGAACGCCCCATGGCTTTTCACTTGTACCTTCCAATTTTCCACTTTTGCCAGATAAAGGGAGAAGCCTGGGAAAAACTGGACCGGCAACTGGTCCTTCTGTTTGCAGCCAAAGCAACAGCAAAACACACTTAAGTGGAAGCCCTTACTTTTTGGTGGCCATATGGGATTTGCCTTAAAAGAAAAATGTGTTGTGAATCAATAGCCATTTAGTTCAGATGCTGCTGCTGCTGCTGACTGAGCCTGGCCACACATTTCTCCTCACATCAGATAAGATCCTTTATGTCCAGTCACTTAATAAACCGTTTTGATATAGAATTTAGTCGAAATACTAGAAGGTCTTTAAAACGAGGTTATCCTTTGGGAATATTGGTTTGATAATTAACAAAGTGAGTGGTGTCTCACCACTGAATTCATGATGAAGTGGGCTTTAATACCTTTACATGAACTCATTGTCTACACAGTCTCAACCCCCTGACAATGAGTCGGAGTTAATTTTTAGTCCGTTTAAATCCAACTGTAGGTTTATTCCAGAGCTGTGCGCTGTGCGTAAAGTCATTTATTTTCTGAGCTGTGGGCTTATATAAACCCATCTTGAATTTCAAACCGAAGCCAGAACGCCAATTAGACTATAGACAACTTTTCCAACACATTTGGAGGTTTGAATATTGTAATGAAATATGGGCCCATGTGACTTAAGATGACGCCGCTGACCAAAATGGGCACCCTACTGACATGTTGTCTGGGTGAAGTAAACTTTAAATTCCAGGAAATGCAAACGAGTGTGCAATATGCTTCTAATCTCTTTTTCCAAGTCGGGCATAAGCCGGGTGACTGTTTACGCCCGGCCAAAGACAGTGTGCTAAAAGTTGCTTCGTATTCTCATTCAAATCTGTTTGAAGTGGTCTAGAGTAAATGGCAGATGTTTTGCAATTCAAGGCGCATCAATGCCCATGCGCTTTAGTGTTTAACAAAGGCGCTCCTCTTTTGTTAGGCACTTGTCTTTCAGTCGAGAGCTCCACAAAGGCTTCATCCTCCAGCGAGTTATAAAGTTACTTTCCAGTCAGTTCATTTCGGCCCTTGAGAAAACCCTAAGCGATGTTAATGTGCACCTCTGGTCTTTTCAGTGGTAACCCCGGCACACATAGGCAAACAGCAGCCATTGTGTGCCCAAACCAAAGTAAGAAGTCTTAAATAACCTGACGACCAGTCTATAGAAATTCATGATGCTATTTCTGTTTGATGTCTGATCAGAGCTTCGTCAGCAGGTCCGTCGCGTGGCTTTGCAGCAAATCCTCTCTATATTTCTAATATTTCTCCAGTGCACCTGTCCGTGTACCTGTTCCTTTTACTCTGGCCTTGTTGCTCACAACAAAGGTTTTGGTCACACCAGTTCTGCCTCAGGTCAGTCTGAATGGAAGGCGGGACCTCGATTTGCTCCGCTCGCAGCAATACCCAAAAATATGGGCCTATATTTACATACATTTTAACAACATGGTTCTGTATTGATACAGGCTATATGATAACCACATGTAAACATTTGCAATACGATAGGCCCACAATATATGGAGGAAGCGTGTCAACATTACAAAAATAGTCACGTTCATGTTCTGCATGTATAATACATTTGACAATATAGGCTCTTATCTCAGAATAGTATTCACGAATCTGATATTTTAAAATATACGAGCTCATCCCAGAATTACATTATACAACAACAATAAAACAAATAGCCTAGACTATATTTACTTGTAGGCTACATTTTGGAATAGCTTGCCAGAATGCCCTATTGTGAAATATCCTGACACTGGCCTGATATTGCCAAATGTGTTATTTTTGCGTATGAGGGAGTTCCATCTCACAGTTTTGCATTGCTAACCTACAATATATATTTCTATAGGCATAAACCAAGCATTAAAAAGAAGTTAAGTTAAGATTCAGGTATCTGCCTTTGCACGACATCTCCAACAGCCTACCATTGGGGTATAATGTAACCATTGGCTTGCTAATGTCTCCCAGTTTCCCTCTAGGAGGAAAATAGTTTATTGCAGTAATTGTATAATTGCTTCACTAATTGTTGTTAACAAGTCCCCCAATAGTCCAATTATTACATCAGCTTTGTCAGGTCCCTGCCGGCAGGCATCCATGACAAAGGCCCGCCAGGGTTAATGAATGACCCGGGGCTGAAAAGTGAAAGTGGAGGGAGAGCCCGCGTCCTTTTATAAACATACACTTAACTTGTCATTTAATGGCATTGGCATTATCATGTCCAACTGGGACACAAGTTTCTCGTTGCGCTATTCTTATGGATAGATGATGACGTATAGGATACCGACTTTTTTGAGAGAGAGGTGAAGTGTGGGGAAACATTTTTAAAGCCTCGCTCATTCCTTCACTGTTGATGTTTATTACATTCACAGGTCAACAGTTATTTCGATAAAAACACCAAAACAGATCCTTTTCATTTGGCAAATCTCTGTTCTCATTTTGACCCCAAAGGGCATAACCAACGCAACGCTAATTGAAAATTATACCGCGTAATCAGCGGTGAAATCTCTCCTCTATGGCTCAGAATAACGAGACAAGCATTGCTGTGATACCGCGACTCCATGCTGAAATCAACCCACCACGGTCTTGTGTTGAAGCCAAGCGTGAAAACGCAGATAATGTAGCGTCCAGAGAGGACAAAGGCCGCGAGAAAGCTCACTTACACCAAAGCATCTCGGCCGAATTTCATACTGATTAAACGCTTCAGAGTATGGCACCAAACGGTGGCATGCAATTTTTCGGTACATTTTACGCAATTAGCTTCTTCTGACACAAGCCAGACCTGCTTCAGTTGTAGGCTCTTTGAACGATTTAAGTGGTCCTATAGGTTACAAGCTGTGACTTAAAACTTAGTTCTTTGAGGCCAGCCAGTCCAACCTTGAATGTGGGCTAATGCATTTAGGCCTACACCAATTAGGACTGCATGCAATTTAATAAACGGATAGCGTATGCGGGGTTTGAAGCGTGTAGTTGTAGGCTAATGCAATCTAAGCTTTTCAAAAATAAATCTTATAGCTTTGTATGTTGTCAGTTCAAACTTTGGTAATCTGCCTCATTTAACCTTTCAAATAAATCGGGATAAAACTGGTTCATTTAAAATGTTTTAATAATTCTGTGGCCATTGCAAATTGTGCAGGTATCTAGTTTATATTGTGAAAAGCTGCTCAGCAAACCATGTGGCTTCACTTCAGAAGTGGAGGGAGTCTGTGATGCCCACACTTTTGTGGTCACAAAATAGACGAAAAGAAAAGATCAATGGCCCACGACTATCAACTGGCCTCTTTTCATGGGCACCCTTCCCCCGGACTGAATACACCGAGACAAACCCCTCTCCCTTTACCCGGGCCCTCTGTTGTCATTTTTAACACACGCATTGTGTGTTGGATCAAACCTCAAGCCACTTGGGCAACGCTGAGAGCTGGAAGCTTTTCTCAGCCTGTCGCGTGTCTTTCAAAAAGACTCCATCTTCAGTTCTTCTGAAGCTTCTCAAATATAAGCTTTATATGCAAAGGTTAGCATTCATAGATTGTCTCCCATCACTTTGTTGAAGACAAACTTAACCTTTACTGTGGCCTATATATGAATGAGCACCTGTGACTAACGACAACGCTGCAGCCTATTCTTGCACCACCTGGGTCTTGGTATAGTTTCTCATCCAGCCCCATTTAGTCTATTTTCAGGTGGTCTGAGTGTGTGAGCACAAGATGCGCAGTGGACTGCAGGTTGCCTATATTCTATACATTGTTTCAGCTGGTATGACTTTCCCAAGCCTTCGCCCTTTTCAGGCAGCAGTGTGGAGAATCGGGAGGCGAGGGACCGAAGACAGGGGGCGGCCCTGCCATTCTCCTCGGTGCCTCACCGCGTCTGGTATGAAGACAAAAACTGTTGACGCACAATAGCCAAAGAATACAAAAGTGTACACAAATTTTCAAAATCTCTCATGCGTTTCTTGTTTATGTTTGGTTTTTGAAGTGCGTAAATTAGAGCGTTGCACATTTTGCCTCTGAGGTAGGCAGCAGCCACCTGTTGTGCCTTGTTGCAGGAGGTGACAGTTTCCCTGCATTTGGCACCAGAAAATCGAAATGTTTTGGAGACACGCAGGGAATTACCACGGTGCTGCCTTCGACCTCGTGGCGTGAAACTCAGATATAAAAGAATGAATAACACGAGTTAGGACGAGTCCCCAAACCGCTCACCAAGGCATTGCCATTACGACTACCCATTATGTTTTTGATTTTTACGCTTCTCTTTAATTTTTTTGCCCCACACGTTGGTGTCTCTTGGGTATTTTGCACTAATAACGCATTCAATACACAGTGTTTGCTGTAGTTAGATTTTTATTTTCCATATGAGCTATATATATTGTGCTTAAAATCAATCTACAAATAATCCCATAAACTATTAAAAACACATTTGACAGATGATCTACAACACAGCAACAGAGAAGCTGTTACTAGTGGGATTTTCATTTCTTCAGAATGTCCCTGTGCTTGCCTATTTCTGCCTATTTTACCATTCCATGCTATGGCAGGCTGTGTAAACGGGCTATTGTTAGAAATTAGTTGAAAGTTAACTAAAGAAGACAAATAACGAATTATTTCAGGTCATTTTGGCCTATATTTCAGTAGATAGAGAACGAATTCAGTAGAAAACATTTAGTAATTAAAAAAAAAAAATTCTTAAATTCTGCCACGTTTCTTTGGTGGGTGTGAGCTTTTGGTTGGTTTTGGCTGACAAATGACGCTAGTGCTGCTCATTTGAGCGCGAGAGACAGGCAGGATGTTTGGCATTGAGATGTTAAGTGGGTGTCTCTAGGCCTATATAAATCCACTCGGGGTCACAACTTCTTCATTCGTGCTCCAGAGAGGGAAAGAGATTAACTTCAAGGAAACCAGAATAGGACTACAACAGAGAATGGTGGCAACATCAGACTGCGTAGTAAAATCCAAACCCATCGCTGGAAGTAAGGTGTGTAGCGCAACTTCTGAATGGTAACTGGACTTATAGGTAGAAGGCTAAATACAGTGACTTATGAAAATTTTGTGTCCTTTATTGAATTATTTTCACCTCTTTTGTTAAGCAGGCATCCAAACCACTCATGGAAAAGAAACGAAGAGCCCGCATAAACAAGTGTTTGGACCAGCTAAAATCTCTTCTGGAGAGCTATTACACCAACAATGTAAGCATGGAAACTGTAATTTCATAATTTTGATTATAAATGTAATGCCTCGTGCAGACCAGTTAATGACTGATTGCTAATTGCTCAATGTATTCGCTTCATTCAGATTCGAAAGCGCAAACTGGAGAAAGCTGACATTTTGGAGCTCACTGTGAAACATCTGAGGAACCTCCAGAAGATTCAGAGCCGTAAGTTATAAATTCACTTTTGAAATAGACTAGGCCATGGACATTCAAACATAATTTGAATAATGCGACTACAAATACCCGGCTGTTATAAGTTTATGGGTGCTTTACGCACAGCTTTACGCGCAGCTTTACGCACAGTTTTACGCACGTTTCTCACCTTAAAATGTCTTTCTATTGGTTTCAGGTCCTACCACGGCTTCCGAGGTTTCTGACTACCATGCAGGCTTCCGCAGTTGCCTGGCAAGCGTCAACCAATACTTGCTGATGGCAGACAACTTGAATGGGGGCGACCGCTGGATGTTATCGCAGCTTTCCACTAAGCTGTGCTGCTCTCGGGTACTGGGGGAAGTCTCCAGCACCTTGGACAGCGACCCGGCCAAGGCTGAGACGCACGAGGCGGTGATGCAGCGACTTCTTCCATCGACAACAGGAACCGAGGCGGGAAAAACACAGAAAACCAGAGTACTCAAACCCCACAGTGCAAGCACAGCTCCCACGTCCCACTCTCCACCGACTGAAATTAAAGAAGAACGACAGTCTCCCGGAACCAAACGGGCCCTCCTCGTGGTGGCAGCCACACAAAACAGTCTAGGAAAAGCAAGTTCCAGTGCGCTTCACAGCAATAAGTTTCACTCCGTCAGTCAGTGCAGGAATGAAGTCGCAAGCACTCAACAGAACGTTTGGCGGCCTTGGTAGAGTCGCTCAAAAGCTGTAGATAATTGATTCAATGTTTTTTATACACTTGCACTGTATGGATTTACACCATATGTTTATTACTTGTATATATATGTTTTATTTTCTTAATAAAAATGCCGAAAGAAAGAACATGTCTTATTTGTCAAAACTGGATATATAGCCTGTCATATCGTAGACTACAACTCCCCCTGGGTGTAAAGAGGTCATCTATAGGCTAATTCAGATACAAAAATTGGTGAGGGCTGAAGTGTCAGATGTGATTTTAGATCACAATCCCTCCCTCGAAAGTCACCCGAACATTGCTGAGAAAACATCTTGCATGCTGCAGGGAAGATATTTACAGATGCAAGTTTTACGGAATATATGGGACTGCTTTGCAGATCATTGTCCCGGACTGGTCTTAGAGAAAGTCCAGCACCATAGTCGGAGGAAAAAGGTCTCGATTAAGTCTAGAAAAGTGATCCGTCGACAATTGTTGAGTTTGTCATTTCATACCTAAGATGCAGTGTCAGTCAGAAAATGTCAGAAAATATGACACGGATCTGCTTTTTTGAGCACACAAACTCGAATAACTATTATATTTTTGTTTTTATTTGTATGAACAGGGTAAAGTCAACAAGACGAAATTTATCTCGGATTATACTGTATATCTTATATCTATATCTATAACTTATAGGCTATAGGCTATTGATTTTAAAACCCGCCTA
>OMOV01090390.1:0-12251 GCA_900312565.1 Beryx splendens
GATTGCAGGAGAAGCTCATGAGGCCAGAAGTCGATAGGGGAGAGAGAGAGATGTCGAGAGAGAGGAAGAGAGAAACAGAGAGAGAGAGAGAGAGAGGGAGAGAGAGCACACAGGTATTCATGAAGTCCTGTCATCCTTGCATTACACTCACTGAACTGTGTTCCAAGGTGAAGGAAGCAAGGAGGAGAACCAAATACACTTGGCAGCGGTTTGAAGACCAGACCGCCGCCCCCCCATCACTTCTAACAACAGTCCTCTGGGACTGCTTTGAGTACGGGACCTTCAGAGAGAGGCCTTCAGCAGCAGCACTTGAGGTGCGCTCTCAGGTTTTTATGAGGTGCAAAGTGGGGTATTATTCCTTCCAACGCTTCAACTCCCTTTCCTAAAGGCACAGGATTCTTTCGAAAACCCCAAGAAAAATACATGTATATGGATTTTTACGACTTGAAAAGTGTCTGTGCAATTGACCGATCCCCTCTGTTGGCTGAGAAAAGCAGAGTTGGAAGGCAGCGTTGCCAAATAGGGCGCTGTGTGGTAGAATTCTGTACATGAAAACAGATGAATGAAATACTATGGGCACAGCTGGTTTAGAAGTTAGAGGCTGAACTCATGGAAAAAACGACAGTCCGACCCTACGCAAAATCATCTCTGCATTAGTATCACTGCAGTATTCATGCTGTACCAACAAATTATTTAGGCCTTGCCCTCAGCAAATGTGAGGTCATTATTTGGTAGAATTAATGGACACTAAGCGATGCCATTTTTACACCACACATCAGCTACACTGCGATCCGGCCCACACCCCACAGATGTGAGCTCACTGCTGTAAATCACAGCATTTCCAATACAGCGGAATTGTGGTTATTCATTTCCATAATGGCTTCGAAGGTGGGAAGTAAACCACACAGTATACAGCATGAGTGTGTAATGTGTCCATCCCCTCATAGTTGGACTTCCTGTCATGGTGTGTTAACAGTCCTTGGTTGGGATACACATTGCATTTCGTGTCCTTGATATCACTTACAGTGATGGGCAGTTAAAAAGAATTTTCTCCGCCTATGGTATGGAAAACCACATGGTCAAATATATGGCCAGTAAAAAAACAAACGGCCTGTGTGACTAAAATACAGTCCTTTTGTAATAGCATCACAAGTGAAGAGTGGCACAGCGGTTGGTTGATAACAAAGACCTGAATGCCGCAACGACCGAGAGCAGCAGCCCCATTTCCCCAGCATCGTCATGTAGTATTGATCGTCCCTTGGGCCATGGGCCCACCTTCCCTCGCCCTCCGCCCCGCCCCGCCTCAGGTCTGTAATGGTCATCTCATTTCACCAGCTCGGTGGGGGGGCTCCAGCAAAGCAATTACTAGCCTCTGGCTGTGGGAAGCCTCTGTCTCTGCTCTGCTTTAGTCAGCAGATATAGACTCACACGAGCCCATGGAGCTGCGTCCACCTCTGCTGATCTGACTCAATGACTGCCTGGAAATAGCTGGAAATATCACCGTCTTCCCATCAAGCTGAACACGTCCAACCGGAATATTTTCGTTCGTACAGTAATGACACTGCAAAGTAGCTTCGTGTGGCTTCAAGAGACTGCAGTGGTCTTCGGAGCAAAGGTCAACACATTATTCAGCAGAGAAACATCCGTTTGGAGTTGAGCAAGCCACCAGAGGCAGGATGAGGTTGGTGACCAAGGAGGAGGAAAAACAGAAAGAAAGGAAAGAATTAACATGGATGCTTAGAATGCAACGGATATCTTAACCTTTGCATACTGCACAGATTTGTGTTGTGTCACGGACCTAGTCGGGCTTCTTCCACAGTCATTATGTCAAATTGCCGCCACATCTTTGTTTAACTATCCGCTGCGATTAAACTTTATTTGCTGAAACTTTGGTCCGCTATTTATTTCATGTTTATGTGGAAGCTGTTTGCTTAGAATTTATTCTTGGCAACAGACGGAGTAGCCTCAAGCAGAAAATTTACTCCTAAAGTGGGTTAGAAGATAATTATTCAGGCCTACTCAATGTCAGTCATATTCCCAGTTTCTCATAATCAGAGGGGAGCCAAACAGATTAACGGGCTCTTTCTGTTCATTCTGAGCCAGGTTCAATAATTTCATGGCTATCAATTAGAAGGCAGAGGACTCATTCCAAAACCCCCGAAGTAAACACTGTTGACCACTGAGTTGGTGTTTTATCCAACTCATAAATCTCCTTATTATCTGACTGGGCCTGCTGTGTACAGCAGAGTGTGAGAGGTTAGGACATGGTCTTAAATAAACCGCCTCAAATAAACAATCATAAGCACATCAACAACCGAGCTAATAACCCCAAATGATGTTGGTATGGA
Organism: Beryx splendens; assembly: GCA_900312565.1. Classification (NCBI taxonomy): domain Eukaryota; kingdom Metazoa; phylum Chordata; class Actinopteri; order Beryciformes; family Berycidae; genus Beryx; species Beryx splendens. The sequence goes on from OMOV01090390.1 coordinate 2,349, forward strand.
AATATGCTATGCTATACACTGCTGGCAATAATGCAAGCAAGCATGTGCTGTCAAGCTCCTTAGACATATTTGAGGAAAATAGTGTTTACTTGGCATTTGGTTGACTGAGGCTGGAGGTATATTGCCAAAGACATTAGTCCACAGTAGCTATTCCACTTATGAGTGATTTAAATTGGGATTCAGTTATATCTTTTGAAGTGCAGATTTTTTTTCCATATACATATTGGTTTGTTGAAAAGCAATTAGCCTAATCAACCTGTATCATTTACAGTAAAGTACAGTAATTTAGAGTAAGGTAGGCTAGCAGGTGAAAAGAACATCGATACTCTTGTGATTGATTTTCTGCTGGAAATTCCTGTCACCCATCGCGCATTTCTGCTAATAAAAAGGCGGTCAGGCCCCCAGAGCGTCTTTCTAATGACGGCATTAGAAGTGAGTCCAATTCGTATTTCGTAAAACTGTTATAGAGGAAACTGGCTGAACATATCATATGTTTATGCCGTCTCGCCATGATAAGCAAAGGCACGTTTGCCAGGGAAACCACTGCACAGAGCTGGCAGGGACACGGGCTCACAGGGCAGCCAAAGGTTGCACCTCACACAGCTACGCTTGCATCACCGCAGCTTTATTGGATTGACAGCGTGAACGCTCTCGCCTCCACTGGCTGCTCCACTTTCTGCATTAGGGTCCCGCCATACTGCACCTGGTATTGCGACGGATAGTGTTTATTTGTTTATTTGGTGTGCTGAGACTGACAGCTTGAGTGCTACACAATGCACCCCGAGGCCTTCATGAGGAGAGCATGGGAGCCTTGATGAAACTGCAGGCGCGTCTTTCGCTTGTCTTTCTGTTTGTCCTCAGCAAAAAGGCAACAGCCCAGCTGTACATTGTGCAATCTTAACAGATTCCGCGGCCGTAATCTGACAGATGAAAACGTAACAGCTGTCCACTGTAGAGGCTGCCAGACATCCGAGTACACGTCGCTAGGTCCGCTTTCCTGGGGTTTATTAAAATGCGAGTGACCTGGGCTTCATGGTTTAGAGCTGTCAGGACCTGTAACCGTGTTGAGATGGAGACACTGTGCATGTACTGATAGAAGAGAAGAGAACTGGCTTCTCTCCCTGGTTAGAACGCTCTGTACAGTACGTCAATTCTTTCATCAAACTCAGCTCGCTTTTGAGGTTCATCTTTGTAACCTTGATAGCAGCTTTCGCTTTTGTCATACATCTAGAAATGATTGTGTTGACTTATGTAATTGAAAGAGCCTGTGCTCTTTCCATTTCTTAGAAATGATAGAACTACAGAAGAGTGTGGAGCTCCTAAAACCACAAGAGAGCTTTAAGAGTCTCTCAACCTGGGACTAAAAGGTTTTAAGCCCTAATCTGGTTCAGAGAGTGGGGGGGTCTAGTGCTGCAGCAGCTGCCTCACCCCTGGGAGTCCACTGACAGTTACACATAAAGTCTCTTAAGTCAGACAAACCTGCAAATAATTAAAGCTTCGGGGAGAATTGTCTGTTTTATTGTTTAATATCTCTCCAGCTTATTGTGAGGAAGCAAACGCCTTAATGTGGAAAACATGCAGTATCATCCATCTGCTCCGTACTTTGAAACAGAGGAGTCAAATGTAAGAAGAGGCAGGTTTTGGTGTTATCCGTAGGGTTTGGATTAAGGAACTTGCAAAAACCACACATAAATGTGCTTTTGATTTTGGTGGACGGCACTGGAGCTGACACACTGGGTGATGAACACATAGAACCAGGCGGTGTGGCTGTGGCTCATCTTCGGTCTTGCTCAGGTTTCGACTCGCCGCAGTGTCCCACTCACTCCCATTCACTCCCGGGTCAAGGATTCCCGTGCCCACAATGATGAATAAAGGTCTTTTAAATGGAGCTGAACCAGTTACTGCATGTTAAACAATGACAATCCATCCTACAAGGCAGTAAATGCAATGCCGTGAAACAAAAACATGACTTCTGATGGCATCTGAGAATAAATAACCTCCATTTCAAACAGCTCTTTTCTCCATAAATCAGAAGCTGGACATGAGCGGAGAACAGAGCCGTGCTCTTGAAGGAAACCAGAGGTCTTCTTCATAAATGCCATGAGATCATTCATAATGATGATTATGTGATTATGGCACGGCTAAGGATGTACGCTTTCCAACAATACACTAGCTCAGACGGTGCATTGTAAAGCTATTAGGCCTTGGCGACAAGCAGCGTGACTGCCAGGTCAAAAGTGTATTGCAAAAATGTTTTACAGCATAATAATTCATAGCATTAGGCCTATTTAAAATATTCTTATTCCGATGTAAATGAATGATTTCAAATTACCGCAGCATCGAGGCTTACGTGGTGCTAAGCGTGTCACGGAGAACAAACGCAGCCTAATCACAGCCTCAGCTGAGAGATTGTAATTGCACAGGGTGGGAGCCAAGTTTGCAATTTAGTGTAAAACACAAACTGCCCATGAAAACAACAGCCAATTATCCTAAAATAAGCCCAAGGTATAACAATTGCCAAACTGAGATAGGAGGATAATTTGGTGTGTAAAATAAATAAATAAAATAAACATACTAATAAACTATGGAAGCAGCAGTCAATTGTCCTTAAATAAGCTGAGGCGTCCAACAATAATGGGCAAGCAGAAAAAGGAAGATAATTTCTCTGACTAATGCCTAATGCCAAACAGCTCTTTCCCAGATGCGGCTAAACACTTTTCTTTTGTACTTTTCCACATTCATTATAGCCATTTATGCATAACCTCGTAACTCCAATTTGGGTGATTTTCATGTTTTAGCTTGGAAGGATTACATGCTCCTCTGTGCATTGAGAAAATTCTACCTCGCTCGGGCTGACGAAACCCTTTCAAAACCATTAGGTAACGTAAAACAGGCGCTGTGGCCAAGCTGAGAACAAGGCCGCTCCTGAAAAGTTGCCATATTGGAGATATAAGGTTTTCCCAGAGAAGTCTTCCTATGGGGCAGCAACCATCATGCAGAGCTAAGCCTGGGGTTTCTATACGAAGCTGAGGACTGAAGGTCCCGGAAACTTCAAACTTCAGTCACTCAAAAGGTCTTGCCAAAAAGAATAGGCATGGCAATCATAGTTTACCCTGCCATTTTGCCTGTTTTCAATGTAAGCATGTTGGGACTTCTCTGGTGTCTGATTTTGATTGACACATATTAGCCCAGCGCACCCTGAAAAAAAGGTATAAAACAACGCTGTTGTAGTTTTCCCCCCACAGACTTCTGATTTCCTGATTTTCAAAGACCCTGTATTTGCTGATGTCGAGTCATTACCGCAAATTAAAAGCTCATTGAACAGGCAAACACGCCAGCGTGGGTCCTGCCAACTCATCTGTTCCTCGTGACAACCGGTATCCATCATTCATTCAACGCTATTTACGACTGCACGCCTCCAACAATAGAGTCTGAGACGCGCCATGTCCGCCTGCATACCGCTCTCCCCATGTCTGCCACATGCAACAGATCACATATTACACAGATACCGGAGACATTTCAATGCGCTTTCATTTCCTTGCGCTCACTCCAACCAGCCATGAATAAGGGTTTTTAAGCCATTTTGGGAAAGTAACCAGATGCAACGTGAATATATTATGCATACGAAGGCATGCCACTGTGACACTGCAGGCAATAGACAGTTAAGTCATGTATTTTCCATTATGGGTATACCCTTCATTGTCAGAGTGAATGGGTCTGAGCAATGGGTGCAGGAACAAAAATGAAATCCTTAATCACCTAATAAGGGCCAGCCATCTGCGTGCTCACTGGGAAACTATGGTGGATTACTCCTTCGCTAAAATCAATAACCTCACAATGAGCTGCCGGTGGTAGGCGGTAAGCTCTGTGACGGCGGCCACGACTCCTGACGAGAATGACAATAGGGGCTGCAGGATGTGCGTTTCAGAGGGAGTTGACATAATCATAATGCCAACCTGGGCCCATTCTCTGCAGACAACAGGGCCGTGTCTCCAGGGAGGCCAATGAGCTCACGCGGCACGTACCTGGGGCCTGCCTGCTTTTACTTCAGCTGTCGTGTGGGATCGTCCTCAGACCCGTCAATCAACCGGAGTGACAGACGCGCTGCATTAGCAAACGCGTGAAAGCAGCACTAAATGGGACAGAGGGGGAAGGAGGGAGCACTGCAGAAAAAAAGTCTTAGTAATTCATTTAATCTAGTGTTGAAAGTGTTGAAATCTTGTTTTGTTTTTTTATACAAGTGAATGAAATCTGCCAGTGGGGTGAGATAGCTTAACTTGCTTCCAATAAAGTCATCAAACTCAAGAATTCTCTTCTTACTGACGTGTTACATCTTGTTTCAAGATACTGACACTTGTTTCTAGAAAATTCCTGGAGCATGTGAAACTGCGTCGGAAACAAGTGGAATTCTCTCACCCCGTTGGCAGAACTTTTTATTTGCTTTAAGAAAAATAAAAATATTAAGCCTGGATATGAGACTTAATGACCTGCTAAGATGGACAATTTTTGACCGCGAGGGAAAGAGAGAGCGAGAAAGTTGGAAGCTTCCGACGGACAATTTGTTTGAAGAGTGGCGAACCTTGTGTATCTGAGGTTCAGGGTCTTCGGCGGGGACCCTGCGCCTTTTACAGCAGTCACTCACACAAAGGAAAACAAAGCTCGCAGCCCGGCAGCGCTGACCACGGACTTCCTTAAACTGCTCCTAATTAAAACGGCTGCTGATGTTTCTACCATGTGGTGGTGGTGAGAAATGTGCCTACTGTACAGGCTAGACGCTGGGGGACGGGCCGCTTGGGGGATCTGCTGCGGCGGTGGGTTTTCTAACATCTCATCAGGTAAATGTTGTAAGACCGTGCGCTGCTTGGAGTTCACGGTCAGGACAGCGTGCGCTCACTGCAGGCTGAAACGGATAGCCCCGGGGCCTTCGCAGCCGCACTTAAGCAAGCAGGGATCAGACTTCCATCTAATGCCATAATGCTCTCTCAATCATTCTCTCGTTCTCCAGCTCTCCCTGTCCTCCATCTCCACTCTTCTCTCTTGCACACTCCAGCATCCCCTCCCCGTTTCTCTCTCAGATTAGATATTTATTTTCTTGAGCGCACATTTAAGAAGTCTCATTATTCCGTCAGAGTGGCTGACAGCACTTCTCTCCGGTTCCCTAAACCTCTGGGGCCGGTCAAGGAAAAACAGTTGCACACACTTTCTCCCAACCCAAACTTCCTTCTCCGACCGAAAATAAACCCGAGCCAGTTGTGTGTATCCCTCTCCCGCCAAAGAGGAAGAGCTCACTTGGCTGCATAGCCAGAGGGGAAAGTCAGACATGGGATAGGTCAAAGAGGAGGAGGAACGCCATGGCTACAGATACCGAGGGTCAGCACTCAGCCAAAATAAACTACTGAAATCAACCCTGTAAACCACCGTGATTCCATCAATCCCTCACTGGTGTGATTTCATTCATGATGACAAAGAGGGAGAGAGAGACAGAGAGGGAGAGAGAGAGAGAGAGAGTTGGCTGTATCTGTGAAATACAATACAACACAAGCTGTTCTCCATCTGGAGAGATGTCAGACTCTGCCTCACCGAGCCATGACAAGCTGCATTAGAACCAGTCAATTTACACCAAATTTGATTGGATTTGGCAATGTGCTAATGCTGCACCCACATATCCAAACACAATACTAATATATGGCCGGATAAACATTAATCAAAAAGGCTTTGGAATGATGCATAATTGTGAATATTCAGCAAGTGTAGCATTGGGTGAGTAAATGCAAGGATATGGAAAAACAGTAGCAAACAGTCGGCTCCAATAGTGGTAACTTAACCTACAAATATCTCTGGTTTCATTCTTTCATATCCCACAAAACCATTCAGTGAAAACCCCCCAAAGGCTGAGATTACAGCACTGGAGTGGATTCAACTCTTGCCCTCTCTCACTGTAGCTATTTGATGAAAGGCTTGGCGAGGGTCACGTACAAGTGTGGTGTTGTTTTTTTTACCAACTTAGATGAAACGACACACGAACTGGGCAGGACCCCGGCGTCTGGCTGTAAATAACCTGTGGTGTCCCAGAGGGTGGCATGCTGTGCACACGTAGTGAAGAATCCTGAAGCCACGCACTTGGGATCCCAGGGTTCAACAGTGGCAATCAGGCGAGCTCATGACAGGATGCGCTTCCCCCATTGCTGTAGTGCGGTGAGAAGGTGGGAAGCGAGGGAGTGGAGGGAACAAGTCCCACAGCTGGGATTGTCCTGGTCCACAAGAACTCACTCTTCAACTTGCACTGTCAGCTTCTTCATGTGGCCACACAAAAACAAAAAAAAAACAAGTCGGTACAACACACCTCGACCTGTCCCTGGCCATTTCCTTTCCTCTCCCTCATTTACAGTTTACAATAATGTTCACTCTCCATGGATACCTGTTCTGGGGTGAAACTCTAAGATGCTACAGAACACACAACATGAATATAAAGGCTATAAGGGACATGTATTTGGTCATGTCCCAGTGTTATGGGCCTGAGGGGAACGCCAGGTTACCCACAGTGGCTAAACTGGCCAGACCACAGGCCCTCCTGCGCTACATCTGACTCACTAACCACACTTAGGGAAAACCAGATACTGCAGTCATATTTGAAAACCACCTTAACCACAATAATAACACAAAGTCAACGAAACGCCAACGCTCGTGTTTTCCAAGGAATTGGCTTCAGTGCGGCTACTTTGCAGAGAGGAACTCGTATTTGGCTTTGAATTACAGCGGAATTGCATCACTAGGCAAACTCAAAATGTGCCACTGCATGGCATGTAATGAGGCGGCGGCATGAGCAGGAACATGACAGAATGGTAAATTGGCCTAAACCATGATAACGTCAGCGAAAAAGAGTAAGATGAGTTGAATACAATCACTGTTTTGACTGGTGGTCTACTGTACAGTGGTTTATGTCCTGCTGTGCATCAACTTTCCAAATATACATCCATGCCTCCCAAAGCCAACAAGTTGAGTTGGCATATTCATAACACAATGAAGCTTCTGTTAGCTCACTCTGTGAATCCGGCGCCCTCTTCCTCCTGTCTCACCACTTGAAAATGCTAACCAGAGCACGTACGCCCTCAACGCGTTCAGCCGATTGGTTCTGACAGGTTGGTCCGCAAAGCTGCTGCGCTTTTTTTTGGGTTTTTTTTGCCTGTTCCAACATTGAACACTGAGGTCTTGCTTCTTTGTCCTTCACGAACAACAGGCCAACACAACCAGGGCTTAATTCCCCTCTATTTTGAGACAAATGGCCTCCTTCACTGGGTCCAGGGAGAACAGAGGGACCACACAGCCCCTTCTTCCTACAATGGACAAAGGCAGTGCCCCGAACCGGCCAACTTGTGTCATAACCTTATCGGAAAGAGCCAGTGCTCCATGTCAGCGAATAAGGCCACCGAGACGAAGAGGCCCCGCGAAGAGGGGAAGCCTTCTCTTCTTCCTTAATGAAAAGGGCAAACTATAGCATCCTTGTTGGATATTGGGGACAGGGGAGTTTTTGTTTCTAATGGCTTGGGGTTCTCTGCTTACACGACTCGCCCCCTCTCATCCCCAGTCCTGTTAATCCCATTAATATGAAGAGGGCCGAGAGCCTGAGACTGGCCACAGCTTAAGATCCATCAGCCAACATTAGCCCTCGAAATCCAAACCCCTGTCTAGACCCATTAACGACTTAGCCCAGCAGAATCAAATGATTTGAGACCCATGCCTAATGATGGAGGATACCCTATATCCAACCTTTGCCAAGGGGTAGACCCCTTCCAAACATTGTACTAAGGAATGCAAAGAGCAGACACACCAGATACATCATGTTATTTGATTATGAAGGCGATGAATCTAATTTTGTTCATCAGACAGCACTTTGGATCCATTGTTTTGACTCGGTGTATTCTTTGGCAGCTTTACCGCCTTTCTCACATTATTGAGTAGCTGTGTTGAATGCTTGCCATGCAATACTGACCATGTGAAGGATTTGCCTGTTGGATGATTCAGTCCTCTATTACACATTATTCCCATTTAAGGCGATTATTATCGTTGTGTGTGTGTGTGTGCGTGCGTGCGTGTGTACAGTATACTGTATGTGTGTTGCGGCAACCGCATGATGTATTTGGAGAGATAATCTGTTGGCTTTTAATTAAATAGCCAGGCAAGGAGACTGAGAATACAAAAAGAGGTTAAAGTCTTGTGCAGCGCAGCAAAGATAATCTCTAATGCCTCAATCCACCACCAAACAGCTAACCCGACATCTACATATGGCCCATTTCTCATCCCTGTGCATACCAGTTGGGTGATTACAAAACATCCGTGCCTGATTAATGTAGCTTTGAAGCAGCTTGCTCCGGCCTGGCTGGAGCACAACGAGGCCTTTCATGAAACTGCGGGCAGGGTGACTGATCAGGCCCGGCTCTCGAGCCCACAGTAAGACCACTGGCCAATACCTCTATAGCACATCACACATGACAATCAACTGAAGCAGGCAATCACTGAAGCAATTTAGCTCCCTACACCCTGCCAGGCATATTGAGTTCCGCCCCATGGCAGACACCAGCTCGCTCCAGTAATCAAAGCTCTCTGGGGGGTTTGCTATCCTCCGCCTCGCTCTGTCCGTCTGATCAACTCCACATCAATCTATCGCGGATCACTTAGAAGAAAGAGGGCATGAGACCGATGTATGTATCGTGTATCTTAAGACATTCAGTCTAGACACCATCTGGCCCATGGTGGTTATGGGTATCTGGTGGCATCGCAGGAGCATGTTCCCCGTGTAAAATGTCATTAATGATTAGTGTGGCATGAGGGACAAATCAAAGCTTTGGCTGTTGAACTACGATGCTGCTACCATGACCAGGCAGCACTATAACTTGCTGCATGAATCAATAGTGCACACAGTAACGATTACTAGCTCTTTCACTTGGAGCGTACAGTATATTCCCCTTTCCTAATCCATGCCTCATTTGCAAACAAATATCCTATTAACAGCTGAAACAGCATAAATACTGTTTACTTAATAGTTTCACAAATGAAGTGTTAGTTTGTTGTATTGTTTGTTATTAATTTGCTATTACTGCACATAGCAGGTCCTAAATTTTATTCAGGGACAGGCACAGAGCATCATTCCTTTTTTTCAGGTGCATCCTGTGTTCAGAGGCAGGGAAGAATAACTATACAAAGTATTGCAGATAGATAGACAGAGAGACAGACAGACAGATAGATAGATAGATAGAATTTTTTTTAATTTATGTGTCACTCCTCAATGTACAGATCATAGTGAGTAAGTAATAGTCATAGTAAGTGCATTGCAAGTGGCCAAAAAATAAAAAATTATTGGTCTTTCCACAATTCAGCAATGCTATGAAACCAAGATAGATCTGCCTCTGGCAGAGACTTCAAAAACCTGCTCTGAAATGCAGGAGCAGTGAGAGATGTGCTGGACTGAGAGAGTTCACCTCAACACGGCAGGGTCACACCAGCCAATACACAGATCACACAGTGGGAGCTGCCTTCCCACTCCGGGCCACACAGGAGTCTGAGGGGCTAATTTAACAGTTTTGACAGTCACCGAGAAACCCGGTGACCCAGAAAAGAAAGGCAGGAGAGAAAAAAACAAAAAAAGCCGAAGCTAGGCAGCAGGAATGTAGTGTGTATTGTTCTAGTGTGTGTGTTTCCACTCTTATTATGTGTTAAGAAGTGCATCAATAAAACACATTCTCAAGTTCAATCTCTATTGCACATTTTTTCCAAATAGGCAGGTATTTGAGAATTTTCTCTTCCACCCTCCTCACCACAGGGAACGTACAAACAATGCCAAGTTTTTCAATGAACTTTAGGAAGTGAAATTCAGCACCGAGATATCATTAAATCGAATTCTGGGCT
>OMOV01090392.1:0-13415 GCA_900312565.1 Beryx splendens
TTTGTCTCTTAAACGGACACACGATGAATTATCGGTGCTGTGATAATTCTTTACTCAAGGATGCAAGGTACGGCCGACATGTAAAAAGGCTCTGATGGAGAAAACCTATGCTGACGTTTTACATTTCGCACTCTCTATATACCACTAGTAGTAAATTATTACAACATGCACATACAGACACACACACACACACACACACACACACACACACACACACACACACACACACACACACAGACAACTCGCAAACCATTAATTAAGTCTGTCAAACAAATGAAAGGCAGATAGTTTTAAGACAAAATGTGACCTGGCATAGTACTAACTGAATAATGGTGACCTGATTTGAAATGCTTTTTACTGATTCAAAATGCTTTCATGCTTAATGGATTTTACTGGGAGAGTTGGTTTTTTCTTTGTTTATTTGCTAATGCGGATCAAGCAAAAATTCACTCTCCAGCCCATTCAGGATGAATTCAATCAGTGTGTAATTTAAAAAAATAAACTAGAGTTCCTCTTGAAGGCAAATGATGGAAGAGCATGGATATACACAGGATAAAAAGAGAACTTGTGAAAGCGGGTGTAGCGTAATGACATTCAGGCTCACATGAGGCCTGTGGTGACTGTCTTCCCTCTGTGCTGTGGGCAAAGCAGTGCATTGTTTGTGATGAGCATGAATTCTGGCCTTTGCCCTCTGCGGTGGCCCCTGCAACCCCCCTGAAGGTTCACAGGAGGGTCAGAGAGTCCCTGTGCCTCTGCAGACACTGTGTTGATGGAAGCTCCACCCCCCCAACTCATCCACTCCTCTGTCTGTCTGTCTGCCTGTCTGTCTCTCTCGCTCAGACACACACACACACACACAATCCAAACAAACAAAACCTGATGCCGATGTTGGCATGAGGTTTAGAAAAGATTTCAGCTCTGGTTTTGTTTTGTTATTCTGTTCTTCCAGGACGCTGAGCCTCATTTTTCAGTATATGTCTTGGTGAAACATTAAAACCAGAAATGCTGGGTCAAGATAAAAAGAGAGACATGGAGCATGCACTCCACAAGCTTTTAGACATCTATTGCTACAAGTTTGGAGATGAAATAATTCATATTACATGTTGTTACATCAATGAGATCTAAATCTTTCTACATGTGTTAAAAAATTAAGCCTGCTGTGCGTTTACACATTGATCAATGCATTCTGCTCATAGTGTGTCATGGCTTGGCTTCCAGGACCCCAGCTGGTGGAGGCAGATTCATGCATTTTACTATGCTCCGTGGCTGTAAGCACGACCAATGGCAAAGGGGGTTGACACTCATCACATGAGATATCACATGCTGCTAGGCAGAACATCTACCATATCCTTTACTTGAAATATGCTGCTGAAACATGGAGATCATTTTCATTTGGGAAAACCATTAATACAGGAGCGCTGAGCTAGATCTCACATTGCGGCTGATTTCAATATGTAAATCATTTAATGTAGGACCAGAGCGTGGCAGCGTGCTTTGGCTGGCTGTGGTAGTTTGTTTAGGGATCAGATTAGGCACGGTGTCATTTCATGGTGGAGATGATAATAATGGCTGCCACTGCTGAGATGACTGTTGACATCATTACTCATGTGTTCTGCCACACGCATCAATCTTCACACGCTGTACAGACACTCCTGAGGTGAATGAATTTTTCACTTTGGAGTTCAGAGCGGGGTCACTGAGACACATACCCCCACATATGAGAGGAGCACAGCAGGTAAACCAAAGGACTTACACCACTCATTTTTCTTTCTCTCATTTTTTTTTTTTTTTGTCATGGTATCATGTTGCTCGAGCTTTCTTTAACTCTCCCAGTCAGCGAACTGATACCTTACTGTATGGATTTGAAGGAAAGCTTCAATATGTAAAATTCATCCATTCATTAGTTTGTTGGGCAGCAAATAGCAAAAAAGCAAGATCTTGCATGTTTTACAGAATAAGAATCAAAACTGTCAAGTGTTGGTTTGCAGCTTTTGTACAGTTTAACACATAGTATATGCTTTTCTGCAAAGCCTTTTAGGCGTGGATATTTTTAGCATGGATTGCCCAGTGGGAATACTATCTCTAACCCTTGGCAGTGTTTGTGCCATGCTCTACCCATGGAGCTTTACAAGATGAGCAGGGCTGATCCTTAATGAAAGATTGGGCTTCCACATATCAGCAGGTCGTTTTTTGTGACTTATTTTTTTCTCTGGGATCTGAGAAATCCAGCGTGTGATGACAACACAGATGTACATGTGATGGTCCATCATGTTTTAACAGAGGTGTACTCCAATGACAGGTAGAGTGAAGGTGTAAGAAATGCAGGATTTACCCTCCTAAACTGTGTGCTGTCATCTTTACAAAGTATGTTCAGTGGGTGTGAAAGGGATCATTAGTTGTGTGGCAGCGGAAGCAGCCGTGTTGTCAGCTACCTGCTATTTACTTCCCCTCATTACTGTACGCTGGCTGGCGCTGGTGGGAGTGTCAACATCATTAACATGACTGTCATTAGTCCTGTCCCACACTGCATGGAGAACTTAGTCCTGGGGAGAAAAATGAAGCCTCTTTCACCACCAACCTCTCTGCTGCAAGCGCTGCTGTACAGTAAATCCCACCACTCAGTTGTACATGATAGAGAGCATGCAGCCTGAGAGGACAGAATAGGAGCTCTGTACAGTGAATTGAAATAGCACCCAGTGTGACACATCCTGGATACACTTTACATCATCTAACGTCCAAAAAAAACAAAAAAAACTTGGATAATTTAGTATAAAATAAAAACACAGAATGGTATAACACAGGCTAACCGTAGGGACAATGACAGATGCAGAGCAGGATCCTCAGGTGCGGACACTAGCGCTTTGCTGCGCACAAAATGTAAAGCATTTCCTCTGCATTTCCCTCTATAGTCACAGTGATGACAACCATACGAAAATATTCTACCACTGCTGCAGATGTGCAACTATAGGCTACAATACAAAAAAAAAAACATAATTTCCCCAATTTCCCCCAGAAAGACTGTAAAGGCCTAATGATTAGAATTAGCCCTTTTATCATAATAGACTATGCAAGAACTCTTTTAGTTACAACTTACAAACTAAAAGTACAATTATCCTTAACCACCAATTTTACAAAATAATCACATAACACTGGATTGCACTATTGTTGTTGTGTTTACCCAAAGAGTCTCCCTTGTTAATTGCCACCTACAGCAGGATTAAAACAAACAGGCTCTCTCACACCTTGTCATCTGCCTGACTTGGCTGGATGTTATTGTAGCCAACTTCAAGGCCTCAGCACCAGCTGCAATCACTTATAGCCGTCTGCCTCAGTGCTCAGCCCCTCCATGCCCCCAACTAGTTTCCCATCAGCCTTTTAGGGGATCGGGCTCCTCCGCACTCAATTTCAACCCCTCTGCTCTCTGTCTTGCCTTGCTTAGACCTCTTCGACCTCCGCAGAGGTGATTGGAGAAGTTGTACACCCGAGAACATAGCAGTGCAGAGCATGTCTTCATGCAAACCGATTCTGAGTGATTCCACATACTGTGTTTCCACATGCCTTTTGTATGGGGCCGGAGTTCAGAGTGGGCTGGGCTTTTCAAGGCACGGCGCTGTCCAATGAGATCGTTGTGTGGCTCCTCTGATTTACGGTACATCATTAAGTCAGCGAATTCCTTTTCCCTGTGGCCCAGGTGGCTGTGAGGCCTGAGGCCCAGACTCAGAGGAGCAGAGCAGGGCTTCTCTCTGGAGCACAGCACAGCCAAGGGGAGCACCGCATAGCACAGAGGAGCAGCTGCAGACCAGGGAATCCAGCTCCATGCTACAGCCATGCCAACATCCCACCCTGACAGGAAGCACTTAATACAATCCATCTCAGCACCCTCTGTATTTATGAAGGATATATGTTGTCTTATTTATAGGCCTCACAATCCAGTTTCCATTCAACTTCAGCTGCACAGCGATCGAGACAAAGATTAAGAAACTAAAAACTAAGAGGGCGCACTGACCCTGTCGTATTCTATGCAAAAGCACTATCTATTACAAACAGGCTATCATAGATAATTTCAAGATAGAAGAGGTTATTCCTCGTTGAAAATCAATCATGATAAGGCTATCCTGATGTAAAGGTCTTATAAAGGAAAATGCAACAGCTTGTTTCTGTAACAAATACATTCAGTTTATTGAGGATTTATGTATTATGCATTATGTGTTGTAATCAAATAATTAGTAATTTACACCCTGATAACTGAATGACCTGCAAAGCACGTCAGTCTTTTTTCCCTCTCTAATATCTCAGCAGTCACAAACAACTGAGGGTGGCATGAGTCATGAGAGATTTTTGGAGCTGCTTTGCCCTCTAGTGGTAATGCGTTGTGTCAGAGTCCACACACACTTGGATCTCTGCCTCCTGCCCAGCAGACCAGACAGGCAGTCCACAATGTATGAACAGCCGCCTACAGTAAAACTCTTTAACATGTTATAAGATGATTTGTCGATCTGCACAGGACTTTACATCAACAGCTTTGTAATTTTCAGGGGGAGTGACAGTAAAAGAAATGAGTTGTTAGAGATTTTAGCACTTAATGAAACTTTACAAGCAGACTTTTATGTTTACAAGGCTACTAAAACCCTGGCAGGCTGTCCCCCAGTCCTTTCAGCTCTGACCTACACATTACTGACATAGTCTGCGTTATGTTGAAGAAAGACATGTCAGGGTTAAATCAAGCTGGCTTATAGAGACTGACTGTACAACAGTACAACATTTTGATGCATCAGTTTTATGGTTTGCTGTATAACTTCAATATGCATGTCTGCAATGCAAATAAGAATCGGCAGTCAGAACTTCAAACAGTTGACCAGTGACAAAAACAAAAGACCCTTGTTTGGTGCTACAATAATGTTTTTCATACAGTGTGGGCATATTCTTGTTTCTCTCTCTCTCCTGCGTGTGCACACGTGCATGCATGCATGTGAGTGAGTGAGTGTGAGATATTTATTTTACGCTGTCAGGACAATTCACCAACAAAATCATCTATGAGTCCATTGAGGAGAGAGGAGCATTGTGGTCATTCCGGCCCTTGGCTGTAACACCGGGAAACAGAAACACTTTGGTGATGAGGTACTTCCTGTACGCTGCTCCTGCATGTGCAGAGCTCCCTCGCCTCGTCCGCAGAGAAGTGCGCTGGTGTTGGTGAAAAGCTTCTCGGCCCCCTTGCTGACAGTGGTAACATGAGACAGACGGTGTGCCATTTGCTGTGTCTGACTCAGATGTCTTGACCTGGCCAACTGGACAGGCATGACTTTCAGCTCTGGCTTGTCTCTCTGGCACAGCATTGGTCACTTCACACCCAGCCGCTTGATTACCAACATTTGCATTTGGGATCGTTTAGGCAGAAACGGTTCAGTTTGCAGTATTTTGTAATGGTGTTGGCTTTAAAGTGGAACCTAGACTTTATGCAGCAACTGAATCTAAGATATCTCCACAATGACTCAGGTACGGTGGAAATATTCAAATAAACACATTTGTTTGAGAGGCAAATGCTACAGTAAAACTAACTAGTGCATATAAAGAAATCATCCATCCAATAGTGTAACAGCCTTCAATCCATTTCACAAGTATGCAATCATCTGCAATCACAACTACACAAACAACCATTACATTTTCAGCATGCCTTTAAATACAGGTAGTGAATACACACATTGGCCAAGGCTGTTTACTGACACAGTAAGCCTATACACCCTTCACACAAAATAAATGTTCCGCCCAATAGGAAAGCAATCTTGCAATGCATCACTTTAAGTGAATGGACCTCTGTGCAGCAAGCAGTATCTCGTAACCTTTCCTTAATTTGTCTTGTCTTGTTATGAGCACTCAAGAACAATAACCTCCTTTCAGCATCAAGTTGTGAGCGCTCAGCCTACACAGAGTTGAACTGCATCAGGCCGCAAGTGTCGATTCAACATGAGAGACTGAAAATGTGAGTCGATGGCATCCGTAAAGTCGGTATTTGTTGTACTGTTCAGTCGTGCGCACACTACAAGAGCCAATGCAGCTGTTTCCTCCATCGCCTCTCTCATTTCGTCTTTGAAGACTCACAGAAATATCACGTCGGAAAATGAATCCAACATTGTGGCCTCACGCGCCGCTTCCTGTTGTCAGAGTGCCATCATTAGCACGTTCAAATGAGAGGTTAATAAAGCATAAGTTATTGCAACTTTCACTATGGCCGTGATTTACAGCCACCACCTTTCCGCCACACACCAGCATCAAACACTTAATTTCAACCCTGTTTGAACAGAGAGTTGATAAGGAAACGTTATCTCAGTACGGAGGAGGTAATGACCTCCCGCCTTGCTCGTAACAGGTCAGACAATACAGCAGGAAAATGTTTGCAGGATTGTCCAACATGCACTCCTGATGTAATGAGAGCCAAGTATAACAATGAATCGCTCCTCTACATAACTCTAGCAGGTAAGCTGATCGCCGTGAGCCGGGAGTGGAAATATGCACATGGAGAGAGCAGTGTGGTTTTACTCTGGCTGGTGCTGAGAGGGAAAAAAATCACAGCACATGCTTTGGTTGTGTTTCAGTTTTAAAAGAATAAGTACTGCACCTCCCTCAGGAGTAAGGCTTTTCCAATTGTGTAGGACTTCATCACTCTTGTTCAACAACCTGACACATATTTTGGTAGGATTGTCGCCACAAGAAGGAAGTTGTAAACCAGAGAGACTCCCAATCCAGGAAGTCTCCTTTCATTGTAGATATACTCACCTTAAAAACATGGTGGCCCTCAGTAGATCCAACACAGAACTCGCATCAAGATGGATCACATTCTGTAGCTATCAGGAAACACCACTTCTCCCTATAGATCAGAACAGCAGCAACATGTACCTGATTGTTTATGATAAGACCAGGCCTTTGATCACACAGTTCATGTAAAAAAATCTTTCTACTCTGGAATGATTGCAAGCAACATGTTTCAGATTGGCAAGTTTAAGTTTTAGGACTTGTTTATGTTGTGTTTATTCCCTCTCATTCCCTGGACACTTTGGTAACTCCAACCCTTCATTAAGCCTTATTACGCACACCACTCACTCAACAGCTGGCTTGGGGCTCCCAGAATGGCTCATTTGCCATGCTTTTTATTGCAGTCATATAGTTGGAGTTGTAAATGCCTGTCTGGCTGTGCATTGTTTTCTGTTGTGGGGAACACACAGTATTCTCACCAGAGGTGTAGACTACTAATGTGCACAACAGTAGCAGATCTCATCAAACCTCACAAACAAGTCATGTTAAGTCTTTTATATACAGGTTTTCAGCAGAACAGCATTTTTAACCTAAAAGCAGAGCGTTGATTTTGAAATATAGCTTTATTATGAAATGCCATTAGCGGTGACAGTATTTAGACTTGAGTGGAAGTGGGTTGTTCAATTAAGTCTTCGGCCTGTGATTGGATGAATGTCAGTTGAATAAGTGGCGAGCAGTGAAGGGATTGGCAGCTCTATAACTCCCTCAGACAGGTTTGTCATCTGTGTCAATGACCCACCAGGGAGCCGGCCCTAATATCAAACCCAATGCTGATGGATGGCCATAGTTCAAGCTGTTACGGCACTGTCACAAACAGGTTCCTCCATTACCTGTCACATGGTGTGTGTGTGTGTGTGTGTGTGTGTGTTTTAGAAGTGGGCTGCACAGCCATGGTCAACCTTGGTTTGCTTTGACCACTGGACACAAAAACAGAGCTGCTGCTGTCATTATCTTACATGGCCAGTTTTCTCTGATAGTTTGTATGGGATTTAATGCATCAAATATTTTCTAAACTTCTGTTTCCAGCTTTGTTCATTTGGTATTGCAAGCAATACATGTGACATATTGAGTTGTGCTTTATGGTAAACCCTGTTTGTAACATATCCAATCACCCAGATGAGGATGTCAAAACAAAAGTTCCTCAGGCAATGTTTTCTGTGATTTCATCTAATCTTTAGTGCTAATTAGTTCAATTTTGCCCATTATGACGACATCAGTGGTTCAGTCATACGTGTAATCAAAAATAGAGCATGTGGCAGAAAATCAATGTATATTATTAGAGACATGTATTTCATTTTCATAGCAAATGACTGGTTTAATAAAGCTTTACTGAATGGCAACAGAAAATTTGAATGATATTTTGAAGCTTTATTTTTTTGTTACAATTGTACAATTGTTTTGTTAGTGTAAAATAGAGCCACATTTGAGTCACATGAACAGGGAATTCTCATTTTGATTTCCTCCCCATACACAGTTCTACATGTATTTAACAAATGATGTAAATATTACCACACACAGATGGATATGAGGGTTGAATTAGCATGTGTGACTGTGTATTGTAGCTGGTAGGTACTGTTTATCACACACATCATGAAGGTGTTATAAACCATATTTCAAGTAAAGTGTTGCCCATTGCCATACACCGGCAGCGCTCTCCACGCAGCCTCATTGTTTCATTGTTCTGCCTCGCTTCTTTCAGCAAACGTGGTTCATAGTGGCTCAAGTGTAAACTACAGTACATAGCAGGAAGGAAGAGGGACCCGGTGGGGGTTGGGAGCAGGATCCCAGACCATAAAACCTGGCAACCGCCCTTCTGCATTGTTCACCACCACCATTCCAACCCAGTTTCATTGGTTTCTCCTTGTGCTCTGTGTATCCTGTCCTTTTATTGGCAGTAAAGGTTGTTGTTGGTCATCAGACACAACACGTATCCTGACCAGGCTGGTCGTTTGCCTTTGTTCTTACCATGAAGATTCTTGCAGGGCATGAAGAGAGATGTGTAAAAGCACTGGATCAATGGATGATAAAAAATAATAAATGACCAGGCTACGAGGTTTGAAATAGGCATCATAATGTGGCGATATGGGGATGTATCCAGTAACGCACATCATGCATTACACAGTAGAATGAGTACACTAAATACAATAGCACAGTTCCAACCCTATAGCTGTAAACCATGTCAACACAACCAAATCTCCTCTTGCAGCACCACCTTGTGGCCAGACTGCTCTATAATTCTATGATCCTTGAATGCATTGACTGCTACAATGCCATTTATCAATGAAAAGAGTTTGATTCAAATTGAACACATTTAAAAATAACCCCCCAAAAAATGTATATTTTGTTGCTTTTTTTTTTACAAGGACCACTACTAGCAATGTGGCATGTTTTTGTTATATTTGATCACTTCTTCCACACATGCACTACATTTTAATGCTTATTAGTGTTACAGTGCCATTTTAGAATTTATTTTACCAACAAAAAATTATGTGCCTCGATGAATATGCTTTCTTGCAACTGCATGTTTTTGCAACACTAATAAAAATATTCACTACAGACTTTTCCAGCATACTGCCACATATTGTTTCGATCAAACATTCTCTATAAAGTGTAGCCTATTCATTTTTAACTGTGTCGTTTTTCTGTCAAAAAGCGATTCGGCTTTTATTACCACAAAGTATTTAACATGACCACAGCAGTACTGTATATCTGCAGATGGCTCTCTGTCTATTTATGTGATTTCCAGGCTGTCTAGGAAGTCAAGCAGCATGGCCAAGACAGAGGGGCTGGACATGACAATGAAGGTGAGTCCTGCAGGAACTGCTCCCCCTGCTGGCAGGGGAGAGAGGGCCCGGAAAAACCCTGAAATAACTGTACTGCCAAACAGCCAGGGGGAGGATAACACACTGAAACTGTCCAGCTGCTTCCTTCCTTTTTAAGTTTACTTGCTTAATTAAATGTTTATCCCTTTATTGGTGTTTCCTCTGATAAGCTCAGGATGGTATTCAATTCAGCCCATAAAAAACAAAATGGATGCATAATATTGGATAGAAAAATGTTGTGTGTGCAATGTTGTTATCACTGCATTTGATTTATTTTCAATCAGTCAGAGTCAATTCTCAGACAGACATTTTTCTCAAACAGACCAATATGGGCACATTAGATGCAAGTGAACCTTGATGTGTTCACGCATGGAGTTGGCATTGATTTTACTACTTTTCCACAAATACAAACAGTGACGCCCAGTTCCTTTGATAACCACTTTAGAACCATGCTGTAGCTTGTTCCCCCCTCAATCATCTGCCTGTCTCCCCTTTCGGAGGAGTAGGAACTGTAAACACAGGGCAGAATACGACTCTGTGATCCCAGCTGCAAATAGGAACGGGAAAACGAGGAACATTTCTGAAAACCGCTGTACACTTGACTCCACACTAAATGCAGCCTTTCTCCGAGATCAGAAGGACTGATGAAGCCTGTCATAATCATTTTTATGCTACATTAACAGAAGGAACACTGTAGCTTGCCTTGGCTCAGGCAAGTGCTGCCGCATGGCCCCGAGCGTTTCTAAACTCCACCCTCCAGCCCCGCTGAAGTGAAGGGTCACTGTCTTTGTGAGTTTAAGAAGTTTGACATCAGGGAGACCGACACTTATCTTTTCTCTTTTTCACTCTGGTAGCTTTTGCTCTGTCTGGTGAAAAATGCCAAGATTCGGACAACTTAGTCATAGTCCTGCACAAAAGATATGCAAAAATCATGAAAGTAATCAAATGAATGACAATGCTTATTCGTGGGGCTATGTTTTGTACTTTTGTGAATTTTTGTTATTTAATGGTAACCACAATTTTGTAGGGCTACTTCTTTATCTCCCATTTTGGATTACGGATCGGAGAGCTCATGGGAAACACCCCACAGTTTCTAGGCACATGGCCTGTGTTTTCAAAATCAATTTCTGTCTCACAGTTGGTTGCAGTGCCACTGAAGTCATCAGGGTCACGCACCTCCCTCCATAGTCGTTTGCCAGCAGTATCCAGCTGAAAAATGGAGCTTTCTGGACTGGAGGGGTATATGAACAGAGATAGCTTGACACAACCATTTGTTTGGCTCAGGTGAATACAGTCAGACAGCAACACAGTCCCGGCTCTGCAGTGGGGCTTGCACTGTGGCCAGATCCTACTGGACACTCATTCCTCAAAGAAGTTCTGAAGTTCAGCTCAGATCCACTGCTACTGGTAAATTGCTATGTAATTTTCTACAAGAAATATGTAAAGCACATGCAAAGCACTGTATGTAATAGACCCTATATAGTTTTTTGATCTTTTTTATATATACATTGAGACTAATAGCCTGTGATTTAGTTGAGAATGGTTAAGAAAAGAAGGAAGGATAAATTCAGAGCCTTTCTTGCACAGAATAAGTGCAATGAAAGGAAGGAAATGCATTGTTTTGTGATAAACACATGCATATTGGAGATTCATAAGAGCCTTTCAATTGTGGTTAAAATCTGTTTTGGTGACACTTTAAAGTAAGACTGATATTAAAGAGGGAGGTTTTGTTTAGTCAAAATTATACATAGAGCAGTCAACGATTTTGTAATGGTGGACGCTCACCAAATTTCAAGTTTCAAATTAAAGTGATCTTGGTGACCGTCCACTATTAGGAAATTGTCAGTTTTCCCACAGTTTTTAAGATATTGACTCTCAAAAACTCTTATGTGGCACTGCATGTGTGAAAGGTCAACACTATGTAACCCACTTCTGCGGGACAACACACCAGCTCAGAAACACTGGCGTTGCATGACCAGGTTTACTAGACTTGACCTGTCACACAGGTTATTAATACAGCGTTCTACCTTTAGTTAGCTTAGTAACTTCAGGTAAACATATTTATTTTTAGCAAATACCATTTTGTATTTCAGAAATAAAGTATAACTGGGGTTCTAAATATAGTCAGTGATAATAACTAAAAGGCCAGACTCTGTTGAGGGTGTTGTTATTCTGCTCTACTGAATGTTTTAGTGCTTTATTTACCATGCCCTATGCCTTTATATAAAGAGCTTTACTGTAATGTGTTGACTGTAAGTCCTCTGAATACTGTAATATCCATGGCTGCACACAGGTGTGAACAGGAACCGCCTGGCACTTTGTGTTTGGAGCAGGAGAACTGGAGAGTAATGAATTTGAATCTGTGGCTGATGCAGTATTAGTCTGGGCTACTGCTCAGCCCTGCAGGAAATGAATTGCCCTTTATTTAACATTACAAATTACAGGTGAGACACAGTGAGGAGAGCTGTGAGTTTGAGAGATGTGACAAATAGATTTAGAGGGGCAATGGTTCCCTCTTAAGATTCCTGTTGTGCAAAAGCAAGAGATTAAATGACAGAGGATATTAGGAAATAATTTGTGATTCTCACTGTGATAAACGTAATGCGGTTAGGAGGCAATGAATATGTCTGTTTCCGTCACAATTAAATCAAATTAGGTATTAGATTACATTACATTGATTTGTTGTATTGCAAATTGTCATCTGGACTGTGCTAGTCAGGTTGAGCAAAAGGCTAATGAGCATATGAGGTTAGCGTTGCTGCAGGGGTGGATTTGTTTGAGGTTATGTACTGGTATAAGTGCTCCAAGTCTGAACCAAGAAACATTGTCCTCATTAGAAATCGCCAATCCTGTGGTAAGGTTTAAATCTCTGCTTTTCAGTAATCGTTTCCTAACCAGGGTGCTAGTTGAAGTCATAACAAAGCATAATGCTGTACAGCGAAATTCTGTTCAGCATGCTGGCTGAGTCATGCAGTTGACTCCTTCAGCTCTGCTCACTCAGTGATTATGCAACTAGGGTAACCCACATAAGTTGCATGTTAAGATCATATTACCTCAGAGATAAATCCATCTGCCTCTGCATGACTATATCAAGGCAAATGTGTTCAAACCACGCTTTACACCGTCATAGGCTCCCTCTCCAGCAAGTGACTTGGCCCGTTGAGTAATGAAGTGTTGGAGTTCAGTAATGAGACTGTTTACAGGGCGTGCTTGTTTCACATGAATCAGGCCCAGTGTGTGGTTAGATAAATACCAGCTTGGCCCTGCACGAAGCCAGTCAAACCTTCTCCTCTGCTCAGGAAATGGCAGCCAAATTCCTGTGGAATGAATGAAGAGGAAATCTGCGAGTGGCAGCCTACCACGAGATCCTCTGAAAGGAGAGGGTGGAAAAGCCGTGGCCCTTCCTCTGACGTGGACCTGGGCCAGGGCTCACTAGGTGAGACTGATGGAATAATAATACACATCCTGAGTGTTCTTTTCATTAGCAGCACGGTTTCATGTTTTTCATCATCCTGCTGAGAGAAATGGAGAGACCCTTATTTCTGAGCTGGACAAATTACCCTTTCCCCTCTGGGAGATGCAGCTGCATTCAATATTGTGTGTGTGTGTGTGTGCGTGCGTGTGTGTGTGTGTGTGTGTGTGTGTGTGTGCGTGTGTGTGTGTGTGTGTGTGTGTGTGTGTGTGTGTGTGTGTGGTGGTAGTGGCATTCATGTAGTACAAGACTGATATAATGGACCGATTATGACGTTTTATTAAAAATCAGTGAGTTAGCGTTGTCCACCTCGA
>OMOV01090404.1:0-10397 GCA_900312565.1 Beryx splendens
ATCCCTCCCGTCCAGATAAGGACTACACCCCTTCCATGATGGGCCTGTGTGGATCCTTGGCATCCCTTCCGAGCTGCAAGTCTCTGGCCAGCCTCAAGTCCAGCGAGTGCCTGGTCAACATCAGCACAGAGAACAGCCCTGCCCTCTCTCCCAGCTAGGGGGCGCCAAAGAGCCACTGCCAACCACTAAACAGACACTGAGACAATTCAGCGAGAAAACAACAACAAAAACAGACTGCTTTCAGTAGGAGGATAAACGCTCTCTTTCGTGGAAACTACTATATGAGTCCCTTTACACTTTAGCTCCGAGCCCAGCACTCCACTCTCCACTTACAAAACACCGTTCTGCGTAGACTTTGTGAAAGACTAGCCTCCCTATCTGGGACTGTCCAGCAAAGATACAGGAATAGCTGCTGTACTGCCCGACGGCCTCCTTCAGTTTCACTGTCTCTCAATGTCTTGACATGATTAAACCTCTTGGACTGCAAACAAGCTGAAGTTCGACCTCTCTTACTTCATGATGCTCGATCCTGTGTGATTACAGTCACGTATCTGTACCTGTCCCATTCATGGAAGCTCACTATAGGGTTGTTCTGTATGTACGTGTCTGTCCATTTGTCTGTGTCTTATCGGTCTGTCAGTGGTATCTCTTTGTGTCCGCTGTATACTACTGGCAGTGCAGGACGGATGAGTATAACCTCCTAGTAAACAGAAACAATGTTTTGCCATATTATATCACATAATTATATGAGGACTGGTTAAAAGAGATGTTCGTAATGCATCGAGTCAAAGATTTGACCAGAGGGTTTTATGATGAAGATTATTGAAGATTAAACAGCTTTATGATTTTAGGATGAGTGAAACTTTAGGCCTTATTCAATCATAGTTTAGATCCAGATTTCTAGAATGTGGCATAAAAGTCCAAGGTTTGCAGAGCCACTGTAATGCGAACATACAAAAAAAAACATACAACTCTAATTGCATACAAATGCAAAAGTGCATTGAGACTATGCAGAATGAATGTTTTCAGTGGCTTGTTCTTCAAACCTGGCTTGACTGAACAGTTTGTGCAAGAGAGAAACAGTGAATGTGCAACGTGTGTGTGTCATTGGATATTGGGTCTTCTTCATTTAGCTGTGATATGTTCTTTTTATACTATCATTTATTTCATTACTTACTTACCAGTCTCATTTATCTTCATGTAAATTGCAATCTCATGCAGTGTTGGGAGTTGGGATAGATTGAGTTATTTAAAACTGCAATAAAACTGCCTTTTTTGAAACATTAGAAAGCTTGCACGTCATGGTTATGCGTTGCATTTGCTGTGTCATGCACATATTGTTATCTTTATGGCTTTTATAAATTGCCTGCATTCTCTCATCCAATGATATGCTTTTTCTGCAAGTCATGTGGGCTAGAGACTGTTTGAAAACGAACTTGGTTGCCCTCAGAGGATTAAATAATGGACATACATGCAAGCGGATGCATTTACTGTAGGTTCATGAAACCCAGCACATGATCTTTGACCCCCATGACAAGCTTGCCCTTTGTCTTCATCACTTCCCCTTTTGTGGCTTAACTTTGTGAACCATCGCATCATCTCTCGCCACACAGCGCAAAGCCTATGTGGGGTCAGAGGTCAGGATCATTCGTTCATTAACACCGACAAACACACAGCTAGACAAACAGCAGCTGAAGGCTGTTTGGTGGACGATGGAAATGAGACACATTCCAGATCGACATACTGTCCAATTAGCTCCCTGGCTGTAAATGAATGGACACCGATGGGTCGTGAAAAGTTGTGTTTAGTTATCCGGCTTTTGTCTTTGTGTTGTTTTGTGCCAGTGACATCAATTGTTGGGGGTATTTTGCACTAGATAGATGAGCAAGCTGGACACACGGTTCAGTGCATTATCCTTTAGTGAAAATGCACATTCACTCATTTCGACGTGCCTAACACGTGTGCATGTGTGTGTGTGTGTTATCTAAGTGTAGGCCGAGGTCCCGTGTAAGTGCTCTTTTATGGACAGTTTGGTTTAGCGCCTCCACTGGGTGAGGGGGACGTTGGGGCCCTCAGTGCTGTTCTTGGATCTGTAGGCTGCAGGCTAGAAGTTAATTCTAGCCTGCAGCGTTATCTCTCTCCACTTCTCCTGTCCCACCACTGGCACTCCCTTTTACATAGCGTCAGGACATTTATCTCCCACACTACACACCGTCTCGCACATGCACACACACCACCCAAAATCAACCCGCTGTGGAGATACACCTCACAGACAGTCCACCCAAACACCCACACACACACCCAGCTGGGATGATTTAATACCCACCAAGATAGCATGATGAAAGAATTTGCCTATGAATGAATGTGATGAGGAATGTATGAAAGAATGAAATACACAGGGAGCAGGAGCAGGATAAGCCATTAAAGTAGACTCAAAGGGATAAAATAGCTTCAAACATCATTTAATGGGGGCTCAGTTGTTGGTGTATAGCAGTGGTTCTCAACGTGGGGTCCGGGGACCACCAGGGGTCCCTGAGGGGATTCCAGGGGAGTCCCCAGCAAATGGATGAATTGTTAAAGTTGACCATTATTTAATTTACAAGAAGTTAACACAATTAGAGAATGTAGAAGAATGACTATTTTGGTCTTAGATTCACTGTCACCTCTCTACCTAACAATACAGATAGTCATAGCCAACTCTCAATGTAAAAAATATTCTCAGATTTTGGCCCGAGAGACAAAATATCATGAAATGGGGGTCCATGACCCTAATGTGTACTAAATTAGGGGTCCTTGGTATGAAAAAGGTTGAGAATCACTGGTGTATAGGCTTCAGGACAAAAAAATAGGACTCTTCCATCTATTGCCAATGTTGAAAGTCACAATTATTCATCATATGTATATTTAGTTATTTAAAAAGCTGATCAGAAAAACTTATTTCAATGCCAAATTAGTAGTCCAAATCAACATGACATATGAATTAGGGGCGGTGACATCCGCCAACATTTTCATCGTCCAACTTTTGATGGATTGATGGTGGATCGCCCAATGGGATCGAAGTGATCGATTCCACTAACCAATCCCGACTGAGATTCAAAACCGGACCCACCCCGTATAATTAAATCCACACCAGCGTGGTGGTGGTGCAAGTGTTTGGACGATGTTTGCGTAAATCCACAGCGCAGAGAGCAGAAACTGTGCGACCGAGCTCGCAACTTTCTGGGCCACCAAAACACGCTCCGCTCCGAGTAACTGTAATGAAATGTGCTTCCAGGTTTGCTCGGAAGACGTAGGACTTGAAGTTAGTTGAGTTTGCGAGGCTGGAGCTGCTTCCTTGTTCGACAACAGGGTGAAATATCTCAGTATCCTCACAAAGAAACTTTTGCTTGCTAGGCTGCTAACTCGCTCAAGCCAGGGAAAAAAACCCGATTGATCACCGGTCGAAACTGGCGAGCTAACAGTAACGTTTCTGTGCTCAGTTAGCTAGGAGTTGGTTAGTAACGTCAGCTGGAAATGCTATTTATATGACTAGAAAGTGGATTTTTTTTGACTGTTTTGAATAGTCATCACCGGTGAAAGAAGAGTCGAGTTGCAGCTGGCAGCCGAACCACCGCTAGTCTTTCCAAAGAGCGCCCCCAGCTTTTCTATCAAGCAGGCTATCTCTTGCCGTTTTCCCCAGCTGGTCCACAGCTAACTTGTCCCAGGCTGCTGCTGTTGTTGGGAAGATGTCCGGCCGAAGTGGAGTGGGACAGACCCGGGGAGCGACGCTGGGTCCGCAGCCCCTCAAGGCAACGGTTCCCTATCAGCTGGCCAGCAAAGCTCGACCCAACTGGAGAGATGGCAAGTCAGGTATGAGGTTTACAACTGCACACTCATCTATATCACTTTATACATTGATGTCACTTTATACGTAGATGACTAATTCACTGTAAGGGCAGAAATGTTCACAAATTTGGTCATGTGGAATAAATGAAATCTTGCAAACCAGATACACAGGCAGCAAAACATTGTCATATGTCAGCAAAGAGAAGACATTTGTCAGACTAATCATTTGATAAAACATGCCTTTCTTTATTTTCCCTTCCCATTTATCGTTTTGCAAAGATAGGGAAAGGATGCTGCACATATTTAATGTGTAACTGCTTGTTTGCAGTCCAAATGAGATAAAACTGCATCACCAAATGCCTGCCACGCCGTGCCATAACTGACAGAGACTGTTTAAGCCCATCTGTTGTCACATGTAAAATGAAAAGTTGTCTCCTACTAACAGCAGGGAAGAGCAAGCCGCAGCAGTTGAGCCCTGGCATGAGGCGGACAGTGTCCCTGGACGCCATCATCGGGCCCTACCTGCAGGGACACTGGCCTAAAGAAGCAGAGGGCCAGGGCAGCCTGTCTCTGGAGGACAAGTCCACCCAGGTCGGCTCCATATGAGGAATGTCCCTTGGTCTTTACGGATTAAGGCTGGCAAAGTTTAATCGAGGCTGTTTGTCAGAAAGAAAAATGAATGGAATGCATTGCTTTGATATATTCATAGTAAGCATAGCTAAACCTAACTTCTTTTTAAATCGTTGTTGTGTCTGTGCAACGGTGAGGTAGTGTTATGTTTGGGTGGCTTATGGTAGAAGAGATTAGTATGCAGGTTTAGCAGAGAAAGAACCTGAGGGGAGCTGGAGGGAGGGAGTGTCTGGTGTTTGGGTAGCTGTTACAGAGTGTGAACCACAGCCATGTGAACCGGCCCTGAAGTCAGCTGACGAGGCCGTTTTGGCTGCACCCATCCTCTCTGCTGTGTGCAGGCAGTCGCCACTGCTCTCTGGTTGCCCACATCCTCCCCCTCTCTCTGTTTTTCTGTTTCTCCTGCTCTTTCATTCTTTTTACAAGTGCAAAGAAGCAGTCTGTGGGTGTGGATGGTGTGATGTGGCTGCAGAGCAGCCTTTCAGCACACAGAGTGCAACTATTCTTATATCCAATATGTGTGCAGACCTGATGTAATCTGTGGCCTAGTCCCTAGTTCCTCATAGAGCCCCCAGTCTTAAATTTCAGCATGATCATAATGCAGGCTCAGGGTTAAGCTTGAAAAATGTACACTGATTAATAAGCCACATGTGATCTCAATTGAAAAGTGCTTATGGCTGCTGACCATATTGTGCTGTATTCCCCCTCCAGACCCCAGACTCGTGGGCAGATGAAACCCAGGGCAGGAGAAGTGGTGGTGGACACAAACGTTCTGCGTCATGGGGCAGCGCCGAACATCTACGAGAGGTGAATCACTATGTCAATGTTGCTCAACATGTGTGTTTGTAACTACCAGGTTGACCAGGACTGGGTTCAGCTGAACTGGGTTCTTGTGTGGTATCAAAGAGAGGGCAAGGGCTTGACGAAGGCCTGTCCGCCTGTGTCACGTATTTTGAAAACATTGAGCAACAGACTGCAACAGACCAAATTATCTCATCCCTGAAGAAACTTCCCTTTTTGACAGCTTTCACTAGAACCTCATTCCACATCACATCTGTTCTTTTATCTGTGCAATCACATAATGAGATTTATCACAACTTTTTTTTTTTATTCAATCACAAAAGGCTTCTAAAGGAGCCTGGTTGTAAAGTTTCTGACACGTTGCAGTTTGAGTGTGAGACTTCCTCTGTACATGTGTGTGCATGCGTATGCTGACTGACAGTAACCTCTGCTCATCACAGATAGCCAAGCTGAAGCAGCAGCTGCAGCAGCGCACCAAACCTGGTATCTCAGGGGGCCACGACAAAGACAGCCAGCGTAGCTATCCTCAAGGGAGCTACAGCCCAGGAACTACACAGGTATCTGCCCTTTCCTCGCCACTTGCATACACTCTCATTCTTGAGTCATGATGCATGCATGCGTATGAATTGATTGTGTGTTGTGGCTAATAACTTGATGAGTTGGAGCTGAATGGTTCTTATTAATGCAAGGTACCTAACTTTATGCCGTGTGATGCATTTTAACACCATGATCATGCAAAACGTAACCAAATCTGTCTCTGAGATATCACCGTGCCACTAGCATCAGCCCACCTCATGACAGCCGTTGAGCAGAGATGAACAACAGGTGAAATGATAAATTCACCACAATCAATAACCAAATAGGGCAGCCCATCACAGGAAGCGAATCAAATAAGCCCCTGAGGCAACAGGAAGGCGACCATATCTCATGTCACTTCTCATGTCGCTTCTGCTTTTCAGAACAAATTCACACTTCTGCTTCTGGCCACAGCTGTTTAGCACTGTTTTGTTGTGTAGTGCCACCCTTCACTGGCTCGAAGCAGTTCCCAGACCCAAGTGCGGTAACATAACAGACCGACAAGGAAGTTAATAAACCTGATTTGCACTTGAGAAATACTTTCCAGCGTATGAAGCAAAACTGACGGTATTTGTTAGCTTTTAATAAGGATGTGCAGACTTGTCAGACGTCAGTTTAATAATGGTTTTGCAACTTCCTGAATTAGAGTGCCATCTCTGGCGCAGTTTGCTTTAATAGCTCACTCAAGAAGAATGCGCTCTGTGCAACTGAGTAGGATTACACTGGAAGGCTTCAGAATGTGTTTCGTGCCTAATTATTTGTTGAAACTTGTTTGTCAAGGGTAACGCAGCCTTCAGTTCATTTAACCTGTTTGTGTGTCCTCAGACCCAGCCGGTTTCCATCCCCCTCGCCCCCCTGTCCCGACTGGCCCCTCGTCTGCGCTGCAGTGTGGAGGGCCTCAATCAGGAGCTGGAGGGCATGTTCATCTGCCAGCCGCCGCACCACCAGCACAGGGTAACTGTCACCCACTCATCACACAGCACACACAGCTGTGAAAAAAGAAAGTTCAGGAATTGTTAAATTATGTTTTTAAAGACTACGTCTAACATACTAACATGTGGCTAATAGACACTTGGTCTCAAGATTGCCCCATGAACTTTTTGTACTCCTTTTACAGGCATGTAACACATTTTTAACCGAAGAGTCACTTTTTTAAATAGTGGTATCTTTATTATTCGCTGCACTGGGTGAACAGTTTCCTCTCTTGTCAGCTCCTTGAGGTTCCAGATGGCCACAGGGCTCCGGTCCCTCCTCAGAGCTGCAGCAGTGGCTCCCAGAGCGACCCCTCCTCCACCCCCCTGTCTCTCACCTGCTCCTCATCCTCGTCCACCTCCTCCTCGCCCTGCTCCTCTCCCACCTGCCTCTCCACCTCCCCCCCTGAGTCTGAAGACCTACCTGTGGACTTGGACCAAGGTCAGTTTTCCAGCATGACTCAACACAGGCTCTTCATTTTACTTGTTAATGGGGGGAAAAATGCACTTTTAGACACAGACTTGCATCTATCCCGTGTTGTTATTTTTGGCTTGATGTTCAGAGAGACATACAAACCTGGTTTCTTCATGCCAAAAGTTAAATCAAAACTGGGGGAAGCGCTCCCACTAGATCCAGATTTATGTTTTTAGTAGAACAAATCTATTTTTCTTGAGTCAAAATGCTATAAAATAAAAGAAAGAAAACAGTCATTAACAAAACCATCGACTACATGAATAGTCAAGGCTTTGCTGCTAACTTTGCGAGGCTCGCACAGCAGGACAGAAGATTATGCCACATTAATATAATAAAAGTCATACAAGTAATGGTATAGGTGTGAAAGTCCACTCGACAGTTGGACTGGTAAGTATAGCATTAAACTGAAGCCGAAACGACAGCTGATACTGCTGGTTTGTGAAGGTGTGCTCAGCAAAATTCAGTAATAGTAGGTAGTATATAGCATGATAAGAGCAGTAACAAGTCGTCAGTGAAATTCTGCCTTTATCAAAATGAGTTTTCAGTTGGGTTTTAAAAGTAGATGTATTGCTAGTTGTATTTCCTCAGGAGAATAGTTCCAAAATCTAGAGGCCGTGCACGCACTTGGGAGTTCCTGTCACATGGTTTCCTGTGTCAAAACCGTTGCCTCTCCTCTTGATGAGGATGCCCAAGAAATTAAACTGTGTGCGTCATATTACTTAGGACAGTGAATCTTTTCCAGTGAATCAGCTTGTGTAGGAAAGAGTTTCTGGGATGAGGAACCATCTGTCTTGAATATTCCCATGTGGAGGTTATTGTACTCTGGAGCCAATATGCTGCCTATAGTTTTTCCAGATCTTTGACTGTATACATCGTCCTTGAACATGGAGAAAGTTCCAAGTGAGGACTGTATCTAAGTTCAATGATGGGAAAAGTGTCTGGGGGTCTTTGATCCAGGTAAGAGGCAATGGCTTCTAGACCCGTTATGTGGGGTACATTGGTATACAGAGACGCCACATCTTGCATGGCCATATTAAGCATCCCACTTTCAGTGTTCAGGGAATTTAGTTTCTCAATCATGTCTATGATACACAGGATGGAAGGGAAGTGACACATGCTTTCAGGAAAAAGTCTACAAATGTTCAGATGAGCCCACATTCATTCCTCGTTATTTCCCCACAGTCTAATGAGAACTTTGTCATTTATTTCCTGAGAAACAGAGAGCTGAGAATAGCAGAATTTATGTGCCAATAATTCGGTGTTACTCGATTGCCTGCGGGTTTCTCTATTCACTTCAAATGTTGGGAATAAAATCTTAACCCTAATGTAAAATCAGCTGGAAGTCATATGTACGTTTAATCAAGAAAGAAATTGTAGTGGTGAAGGTCATCGTCTCAGCTAAAATTCGAAATCAAACTTGGGTTTATTTTTCTGAGTAAAGCTGATATTTTATTTTTGGTTAAATATAATTTTGTTTGAGTTTTCTTAGACCCATTTCAAATTTAACTGAGTGCAGTCACACTTGCATAATAGTAAAAGCTAGCAGTGCTGTTGCTCAGTGACCAAGGAATAATATTACACCTATACTGTGGCTATGCTTAGACGATGGGCTATGTGCCTGTATGCCTGTCCTTCTTCCCTGCGACATTTTGGACTTTCCATATGGCCAAATTTGAATCAATGCCATTTTTGCCTAATGGTTAACACTGAAAATTGAGTCATTTCTACCTTCTTGCATTAAATAAATCTTAAACTTATTGAACATCACTTGTTTTTTAATTGTTATTTATTCCCATTAAAGTTGGATAATTACAGAAATTTAGATGGGTAACACTCCTGCCAACATTTAAGCGGCTAATGCAATAAAATGTATTGATATTCAGACTACTTGATGTTCGCTGTTTTGTTTTTTTCTAATTTCCTGTTTCGGTAACTAGTGTGTGCACATTTCTTCAAATCTTGTAAGCTTACAATTTACATAAAATAAAAACCTCAAATGTAACTGCATTGCTGATGTCTTCATGCAGCTGCGTATTTTATTCATCTTGAGAAAAAGCAGGTGGAATCATTGGTTATGTGGGCTGAATGTTTTTGTTTTTGTCGTCTTCTCATATTTTCCATTCTCAGGTTTGATAGAGAGTGCGGAGATCTGCCTGCTGTCTCCATTCTCCTCCCATAGTGAGGCTGACCTCTCCCTCCCTCTGCTGCTCTCCACTTCCCCACGGCCCAACAAAAGTTGCTGCTTCCAGAGAGAGCCCCCAGAGGGCTGTGAAAAGGTCCGCGTGTGGGAGGAGACCAGGTAGGTTTACTGATGCACACCAAAAAGCGCCCTTTACCCTCGTCTATGCTCTCCAACACGCCTATTCAGTAACAGGAGGGAGCTGCTAAGTAACCCAGCCAGCTCTCCATGGGGAAATACTGAATGAAGGGTTTGCTGCAACAGTGCATGGTATAAAGAGAGAGGTCTAAAGTGAGCTAAAATGGACAAACACACTGTTTAAAGTCAGATTAAGCTGATGTATGGAGCCCCCTGCTGGTGAATATTTAGTATAGTTTATTTTTCAACATATTCTCATACAACGAAAAGTTATACACCCTTGATTCATACTGTTACCTACGCATGGCCAGCCACATTATTATTACCTGTAACTGTGCTGAAACAACTTTAATAAGGTTAGGCAACTAATACTATTTGGTTAAAGTTATGGTAAGGTTTTGGTCATATGTAAATAAGAAAATCTTCTGCTTAAAATGAGAAGTTCGCTCATGGCAGAAGTCCTCGATTTGAGAATTAAACATGGTGTGTTGGAGTTGGAGGCAAGTGTGTACGCCCATCCACCGCCCCGACCTCCACCCGTACTTTCCACCATGCTATTTCAAACTGTTAGAAACTACTGCCTGTTTCAGTCTTGTGAGCCCCTCCTCCTGTTCACTTGATTCATTAAATGTCATATGAAATTAGGGTTCATTCATTTTCGTATTATGAGACAATTTTTACATTTTTGTTCTTGTGATTCTGTAACTTATCTTGGTGGGGAGGCGCTTCAATCCCACAAACATTAGTAATCATGAAATCTGAGGTAGAATAAGGAATGACTAATCAGTCATTAGATTTCTAACAG
>OMOV01090425.1:0-13921 GCA_900312565.1 Beryx splendens
AGAGGGAAGTGCCCAAACAACCAAAATAAATAAAAAGGCTTAAAACCTTTAAAAAAAAAAAAAAAGCATTTTCACTTGAAACATTTGGTGTTTGCTGCCAATGTATGCATCATGGTACAGAAAAAATTTCATTCGCAAAAAGGCAAAAGTAGCCTACACCATAGAATGAGTAGCCTACCTACATTCAATTAGTTAAAATGTGATTTATTTTAGACAAAGCATGCTAGCTTGTGTTCAGACACTGACTGCTGATAATTTCATATTGAGGTAAGTATGTCCAAATGTTAGAAATACAAAATATTAATTGCCCTAGTATCGCTCTTGTGAGCAGCAAGGGCACCGCACATGAAAGATGTAAATTATGAAAAATATTAAATTAATTCTGCACAACTTTTTGGAATGTCCTTGTTAATGTTTGTACTTAAATCTCACCAGAGTGTAGAGGGAATGTAGTTTGTATGCTGTCTTGTAAATAAGAGCTGAACTGACCTTCTGCTGACCACAAAGTAACTGGGATGTTCAAATATAATATGAAAAGTTCATAACTCTGGAAACATGCTCAGCACTTGCATCAATATGGCATGTTTATGTTATTATGACTTCTTTATTTTTATTATATTAATCATTTATTTTTACTACGTCTGTTCTGATCTGATTCTGATCTATTCTGACCTTATTTACGGCTTTATTCATTTTTTTACTTTCCTGACTGTGAAGTACTTCATAAGTTTGCTTTTTAAAAGTGCTATACAAATAAAGTTAGTGTGTTTCCCAAAATGGGATACTTTGTTGTTTTGTGGTGTGCTTACTTAATGGTTCCCAGATGAAAATGCACATGATAAACATTAGATGCAATAAGCATTTTCTTTGCTTGTGTGATTGTTTTCATTGTGCAGATATTTAAGAAAGAAAGGCACATGAAGGCACATATAAGAAAGATCAGGCACATGATATTGAAATTCTTTTACCACATTCAGCAGCCTAAGTAATTTTAAAACAAAAAACAAACAGCTGAAAGTAAGGTTTACCTGTCCATAAAGCAGTTTTTCCATCAGATTTGTTGAAAGTCACTTTTGGGAAATTAAGTCCCAGAAGGTCTGATGAGTTGCTAAATCTGGAGGTTAATCTGTAGGGGTAGAGTAGTCAATTCCAGCGACTCACACAATTAGAATCGAAGTCTGAATCGACTCCAGAAATTTGAGTGTCGTGCACCACTGTGCCTCTCTCCCCATGGAGAGGGTTACAACTGAATTTAGCATTACCATTCTCATAGTACTCACTGTTTTAATGCATTACTGATCAATGTGTTTGTTTGCTGTATTTAAGTTGTGTATTTTCTGAACATGTAATGAGGTCTTTTCATGAAAGTATATTTTTTGTGCTTGAGACTTAACTTAAAGTTCATAACATTAAGTTTCATTTTAGGTGTGACAGGAGAGAGAAGTGTGTTTATTTGTGACCATGTTCCAGTGCTAGATAGCTTTAACTGCAGGCTAAGGAATAACTCTTGATTACACATTTTCAACAGCACTAGATCAGATCAAATAACATGCTCGGAAACAGCTAGCCACTTGGTTAGGTAGGTATTAACTCATCAAATGTAATAAATCATACCCGGGGTCCAGTAAACACATAGAGAGCAACACATAGAATTAAACTAAATATTAGTTATCACTAGTAGGGGCTTTAGTAGGCTTAGTAGGGCCCATATATATATATACATATATATATTTTATTTTTTTAAGTAGAGGTTTAAATCATCTGTGGAGTGTGCAGTATGCAGTATGATGATTAGCTTGAACAGCTCTGGCCTGTAACCCGGAAGTATATCCTCACTGCTCCGGATGTGTTGTTAACAAGAGGCAGCCCCAGCTAACCTCAGCGGGTAGACGTCTGTTTTACTGTAGTGAATAAGAGGAGTCGTGTTTATTAAATTGAAACCCAGACTGGCGAAACGTATATCCAATACGGCTAACAGACAGATGAGTAAGGACAGCGAGTAACGGAGTGGCGAGAGAGACCCGACCAGACCACACGGGTGTTGTTAGCGTGACGCTAGCCCCGGCTACCTGACGTTAGCATTGTTTAGCTAACCTTAGCGTTGTTGAGCTAACCTTAGCTAACGTTACAGTCTCAACCATGAGTCTTGCTGTTGGTCGAGAGCCCCGCAAGACGGCGGGAAATCGCATGTCAAAATTACTGGACGCTGAAGACGAGGATGAGTTCTACAAGACTACTTATGGCGGCTTCAACGAGGTGAGTGAGTCGAGACAGATCCCGACTAGCCACTTACCCGGCTGGGCGACATGGGCTAACTGCAACAATAAGTTACTACCGTCACACCGGCGGTTGTGTTCATGATGCCTTTAAATGGGCAAACTAGAAAAGTGTTTCATGTAATCTGTTAGTAGGGAGGTCAGACGTTGTGTCCGCAATGTCAGCAATGGGGGCTCATTTGATCATATTACTGTTAACAAAGAATTTAGTGATATTAGTAAGTAACTAAAGCTATTAAGTTAGATCTTTTCATATGTGCATTTACACGTCAAAATCACACGTGTTATTTTACAAGCCAGGCAATATGCTAACTTGACTGTTGACTGCCTTGTTGCCTGCAGTGAGCGCCGCAGCACATGTAATGTAACTTACATGTATGTAATGGGATCGTTACAGCAAAGGTCTGTTCAGGTGCCTCCATCCACTAGCGGCCAACAGTCCCAGCAAAGTTTGCCAGATGTGTGTGCTGCAAGCTGGCTTTAACTTTGAAAATGGGGGCCTTGAGAAGGGGGGGGTGATGATGATGAGGAAGAGGAGGAGGAGAAAATCCACCTGCTCCGCTTCCATCATCCACTGAGACCTGATGGGAGGAGAATCGGTGAAAATATCATTTAATGTTATTTCAGTTAAAACGATCTGACATTCATGCTCGCCTGTTGCCATTTTCTCTCTCCTGTGCTTAAGCGGCACAAAATAAATCCATAGATTTAATTACATAAAGTTAAGACATAAGTTGGGTTGTAGCTATTGCCCAGAAGTTAATGCCTTAGCTTTCTGCTGAATATGCCTTAGAGCGAAGACATAGCCTAATCACAGTTCAAACAATCCCAAAACATTGTTGTTAAACTATCAAATTGGTTTGATCTGCCATTAGAAATGGAATTACTCTGCATAAAGTCTACAGGAATTAGGCCTTATAGCCATAGATTCAATTATTCATGCTTGGTCTATGTGCAATAGGATATCAATACTCTCAGCACCTTGTACAGCTCCCCGTTTAGGTGTGTAGGCTTTAGTTCAGCAAACAGGGAAGTAAATAAAGCATACACAAGAGCCACAAATCATTTGTTCATTTGTGAAAACCAAGAGCGCTTTATTGGGTGTTTGTCTTGGGTTCAGTGGTGGTTTTGTTTTTGCTGAGGACAGACGACGGAGTGGGCCTACACAGCGTATGGTCGTGTTGTTCCTTCAAGGCCATTCTGGTCATCCGACCATCATGCCAGTGTGATTCATCTGAAACTGTGACTGTCACTCTGAAATATTGTGGCTCAGTCCAGATATAACGCTAACCAGCTGAAGACTGATTGAGAGTGCCAGCCTGTCCTGTCTCATACCTGGAGGAAAAAAAAGGCGTAGGCCGTATTTGTGCCAGAACATTAGGTGCCAGTTGACGTTACAGCGTCTTAATTTAAGCCTTGCATGATTGGTGACTGCTGATTTGGCTCCTCAACTCGACAGTATGTGTCCGCTGTTCTTCAAACAGCTGCTGGTCAAAGTCAGCCTGCGTAGGCTGATTTGGCATCGGCGGATCTGGCAGGTCTGACGTCAGTCAGTTGATTGGAAGAAGTGGCACCATCAAATCCTCGGATGCTGTGGTCATTTCTGGTGGCACTTTGAAAGAATAGTGTGACCATAGCTTTGAGTAAAGGCATGGCTTGTTATGCCCAGACCTACAGTTTGTAGGCGAGGCTTTCTTGATTGTAGACTATCAAATAAGTGGAAAGTACAGTTGAAGAAAGATTGGCTGTACCATGCATTTTTCCCTTTTTTTTGTTCCCCACATGACTGCAGAATCATGACTGACCTCCCTAATATTAGCTCTGCATGCTGTACTCCTTACTAAATCTGGTATTTTAATGGCACCTACGCTTATGTCTTCGACCTCAAGATGTTGCTGCAAGTCATTTGCATTAACTTGCATCATGAGTCTGAATGCAGCCTACACAAAGCCTTGGAGGAAATCTGGTTTGCTGACCTCCGGGTTGTATTCAG
The DNA here is from genome assembly GCA_900312565.1 of Beryx splendens. Taxonomy (NCBI): domain Eukaryota; kingdom Metazoa; phylum Chordata; class Actinopteri; order Beryciformes; family Berycidae; genus Beryx; species Beryx splendens. The sequence goes on from OMOV01090425.1 coordinate 4,270, forward strand.
TAAGGAGACTGTAGGAGTATCAGATAAGCTGGTGGATTGTATGTGCATGATCCACCGGTGAGAACTGTGGTCTGAATCATTTCTTTTGCTTCCCCCAGGAATCAGGAGATGACGAGTATCACGGAGAACATTCGGACACGGAGGATGAGGTGGACAGCGATTTCGACCTCGACGAGGGTGACGAGCCAGACAGTGACCAGGAGGAGGACGCGCCTCGGAGGAAAAGTCGAGTCGTCACTAAAGCTTATAAGGTAGCAGCAGACATCACAGAAGTATTTGAATTTAGTCTCTACCTTAATAAATGAATTGCTTGCTCAGTGGCATCTGCTGTTGAGGTAGCAGAGAGCATTACTGATTCATTTAGCTGCCCTCTTACCTAGCTGGTCTGGTGATTACAGTCAGTGACGTTTTGGCCACAAGTGGGTGTCTCTAACCGTGAGCCTCCGCTGCCTTCACAAACGGATTATTTCTCCTGCTCAAGCTTGATAGTTATTTCCCCGGTTTGTCACAGAAGGTATGAAAAAGGTGGCTTTTTTTTTGTCTTTGTTTAATCCAAGGAACCTATAAAGGTAGCGAAGCCCAAACCCAAGAGACCCTCCGAGGAATCGAAGAAGACGGAGAAAGCCAAAGTAGAGCTCAAGAGGAGGATTCCACAGGAATTCCAGGACTTTGCCGAGAGTAAGACTGATGGAATATTTCCAAACATGCCTCCCATGTTTTCAACCCAGATACCTCTCTCTCTTGATCTGGCAATGCTTTACTTCAACTGTTGGCTATAACACATAAACCATCGTACATAAATCATAAGAACATTATAATTACAGCATAACTATATCAGAGAATGTCATAATGCACTGTAATACATTATAGAAGTATGTGCCACTGTGTCTTATAGATATGAATTCATATTATCTCAAGTAAAGTGACACCAAATGATCTATTATCAGAAAGCCATGACCTTTTCATACACTCATATTGTTTAAAGCGAGATCAACTACATCATTAAAATTGAGGCTTTTCACATTTTAATATGCACGTACTTTTATAATGAGTTGTAAAATAGTTGTTGCATGACATAATATATCGTAACAGACAAGATTCTGTATCAGGTTTTAATAGCTCCATTAGTCACTGCGTTCATCTGAGAAATGAGATGAAATTAATTATCAATTTACACGTGAAAAAAGGTCCATTGGGGAATTAGCTGTGTACAAATAATGTCTAAATATATGACCGCTAGGCTAGAAAAAGAGGTATGTGAAAAAGATATTTGTGGTTTTGGTGTAGGTCAGTTCAATAACAGTATAAGTGAACCAGCTGCTGTGGCCTCTACTCTAAACCACTCTGCTTTGTTGCTCGAGAAGAGCGTTGAATCATTTCTGAAGACACTGTCAGGAAGTTCAAATGAACTTGATGATGATGAACTGATAAGAAAAGCATTTTAGATCTGCAGTGATCTGAAATTTGTGTGTTGACACTTATTCCTGCTGTATTGGTCCAGCAGGATGTTTTTATTGGCACCACCGAGTTTTTTTTATATCACTTTGAGAAGGAAAACAGCACCGTTGCACTGTCCGTGCAGGGCGGGTTTTGGGATGTGAGATTTGTCCTCGTTGTTCAGACTCATTTAAACGGTATGCATTGATCCTTCTGTAGCCCGGAAGTCTGTGCGGCAGTCCACCAGCGAACACACTCGGAAGACTAATCTGCGCTTACAAGAACGGCAGGACGCCCCTCGGCGACGGAGAGGCGCTCACCGTGACCGGCCCCTGACCCAGGAAGAGCTGCTGGCCGAGGCCAAGATAACAGCCGAGCTCAACATTCGATCTTTAGGTGAGAGAACTTCTTGAATTTCTGGAGGTACCCAAGCTGCCATTTCTCCCAGAGATGGTGTTTGTAGGGACAGATAGCGGTCAAGTAATTGTGTCTGAAATAAATGTATGTAGCCTATATTTTTGGCAAACGGGCAATGGGAAGTAATACCCAAAATGCTAACAAACAATAAATATGAATATTACTTCACCAATACGTTGTGTTTCGGAAAATATTATGCTTTATAGCAACATGCTTGAAATATGAATTCCTGTGTTTATTTTGTTTCTGAAGAGAACTATGAGCGGCTGGAGGCGGACAAGAAGAAACAAGTCCACAAGAAACGACGTTTTGAAGGGCCGACCATCCGTTACCACTCGGTGCTCATGCCCCTCGTCTCCCATTCCATCCTGAGAGAAGAAAATGTGGATGTTGAAGGGTGAGTATGATGTCCGTCTGGACTCCCAGCCTTCATAAACAATTGGGCAGATAGAGGGCAGACCTCTCCAAACCTTTTGTGTGCGTGAAGCAGTCCACTCTTTCAAGGCTGGAATGAATATTCCACTTCAAATGCATTGAGCTAAAGTATTTACTCTTACTGTGGGATTAGGTGACTATGTTTGGTGTTTTTGTTTAGTTTCACAATTAATAGTTAATTAATTAAACTTATTTGTCCACGATTAATAATCATGTCATTCGGCGGTATTTCTCATCAACAGTTAAGACAGTGCTGCATATACGCCCTCTTGCCGACCGAACCAAAAATACAGTTCCAGGATTTCATATAATATTTTTAAAACTTGTTTTTACCAGCACACAAGTTATTCAAATTAATGAAATTGTATTATATGTAAATTGCCTGTCGTGTTTAATTGAACAAACTCTGTAATATAATTTGAGCATAAAGTTACGTAATGTAATGCGGCCACCAGAGGGTGACATGATGATCAGAGAAACTCGCGCTAATTGTATTTAGCTGTGAAAAGCCTTCACAGCTCTGTCTGCTGTTGAATGCTGCTAATCGACTGAGAAGTTATAGTTTTCTCTCTGTAACACTACCATACAGTGAAGAATTTTAAGTGGTTGTGCGATTCATAATGCATCTTGCAGCATCCTAATAATATGGTATCTTAATAATTGGCACTCTAATGATACAGTATCCACATAATACAGTATGTTTATGTAAAATGGTGTAATTTTTTGTCCTTATTCGCCCTTTTGCCACAGGTTGGACCAGGATGTTCCTCAGACTGCACCGCCAAACCCCACCACGCCTTCCCAGCAGCCCGCCGGCGGCTTGTGCTCCCGTACCTACATAACATTCAGTGACGAGGAGGCTTTCAACGCAGCCTTTCCCCCCGACGCCCAGGCGAGCTGCCAGCCGCCCGTCCAGGAGATATGTCCCGTCACCCACAAGGCCGCGCTGTACAGAGACGCGGTCACGGACATCCCCTACGCCAACACGGGGGCGTTCCGCCTCATCCGGGAAGCCTACCGCAAATACGTGGCAGCTCATGGCTTCCCAAACACTTCGGGAGGGGTGACAGGACTTGATGTCTCAGCGCCAAAGGGTGCCCGCCAGAAAATGCTCGTCAAGCACAGTGGAGCTGGAACGTAGCGTAATCTCACAAGGTGTTTAGGACATAGGGTCGGGTTTCTCTTTGTTTGTTTTTAATTTCTCCGTTCAGGCAGAGTGACTTGACTGAGTGCACATGAGGGAGAAGCACAACAGAATGCCTGCTACCAGTTGTTTTCCACCACGTGCCAGCTGTCAAACAAGGAAACAGCTGAATAAGCGTGTTGATAAGATTCAGGTAAGTCTGAACATGAAGGAGAACATCAACTTGTAAATGTTCTGAATGGACCAACCGTCTCTAGTTTCACTCTACTTCTACTCTCTACCTCTGCTTTTATCTTGATCTGTTCAAAATATCCCTGGCACCAGGACTGTCAAGAGTTGTCACAGCTGACAGGCTTTAAATTACAGAAATTTGGAAATTGCAGTGCAAGCGTCAGCTGTAGAAAGGTAGTTTGAGAATATTTTCAGTGCTACAGACGTTGACTGTTGATAACACAGAATACATCTAAGCTCCGGCTGCTCAGTTTTGCTTTGTGAGGGAAGAATTACAAAAACTCTGAAGAACTCATAACCAATATTAACACACTGTGCTAACAGGAAGAGCAACTCATTGGCCGCATTCCCTTAAACTTCCAAAAGAAAAACTAAAAAAGTCTTGTGATGGCCCTGTGTACGTAAGCTGATCTTGAATAGCAGATCCAAGTCAAGTAGATACCACAGAATGTTTTTGTTTGTTTTTTTCATAAAATGTTAGATTTCTACGGATGTATGTCTGAAAAAAAATAAAATACTTGAAACTTGGAAATAATCAGATTTTTTTAATTAGCCAAAAAACTGATATGTGGATCATTTTATATAACCATTTACATGAACTCTGGTTTATAACACGTTCATAGGGTCTAAGTTTCTCAACAGCAACATGGCACTGCCATGAAGACTGATTCAACTCTCAGGACTGTTCATCAGAACGCTTTTTAATCTGAATCAGAATTATGCATAATTTCTAATCCCCGTTTTTGCAATTCATGATCAGATTGATGTCACAAGATCAAGATGACAAAATCCAGACTTGCAGTCTTTAAATAGACCGATACTGTATCTCTCTCAGTCGGTTGGACAAATGCATGTTGGTATGATGTTTTGTTTCTATATAGGCTGTATTATCCCATCCCCAACAGTCGTATCAGAATTCCACCCTCCAGTGGGACCAGGATTATCCTGATTTTTGCAGTCAAAAGTATCCTAATCTCTGCCTCGAGTTGTGAAAAACTGAGAAACATCATTTAAGTTTGATTAAAGATAGGATTGTATAACTGAATCCAAATGCCAATCTGAATGTTCAGAATTTTATATTTTGAAAAACCCTATTTTCAGATTTTATCTAATCCGATGACCGAAATCCTCCTAGCAGTTACTGCTTCTTAACAGAACACCATGTATGTAGTTTATTTACACCACTCCTCTCTATATGTCCTCATTATCTCTGGATTTCTCACAACAGTTCAGCAAATTAGCTGTTAAGCCAAATGAATAATGATTATTTTTAAATGTTAGTTTAAACTGGCTAATGCTAACACAATCACATTATGTTAGCGAACTTGTCCTTGCCTTTCAAATATGTTAGATCTGGTATTCAAGCTATTATAAAAGAAGGTGTGGTTTGTGGACAACAAAAAAAGCAACAAATACCAACGCTGCTGTGTTGATCCTCCTGAGCATGTTAAATTAGGTTTTCTACATATTCCCTGTGTACAACCACCAGTTCAACTCACACAGAAGCTGAAGAGCAGCAGTGAGCACCACTAAGCACTCGTCTGAGGGTTGAACCCGTGACCTCTCGCACCTGAAACCAGAATCGTTCCCCAGAACAGCGAGTCCTGTGATTCCCTGCTGCCTCAGCCAGCCGCCCGCGCACTGATGACTACAACAAATGCAGAGGTTTCAGTCTCCCTTCTGGTTAAAGGTGAAAGTCACACTCCTCAGATAAGTGCCTTTCACTTTCACCATTGACAGAACAAAACCAGGGCTTGGCTTCTGGCTGGCGTATTCCTAACAGCATGGGAGTTCTGATGACTTTGATCAAGGTGAATGTGTCATGGCCGATTGGTCAAGCCAACCTCGAATTCCTTTGGGGTCTCGGGTACAAATCCCGCTGACTGCCACCAAGGCAACGCAGCCCTCGCCAGATGGTGCATGCAGAAATTCTACCTTTGTAGGAATGCCCTCCCTCCCCCCAAATCCCCATTTGTCTTCGCTGCCAGAAAGGATCGTGTTGCGCTCAGGCACATTTCCTCTTGCTGGTCTAGTAAAGTCCTGATGCCGGCGAGCAGAGCATCTTGCCGAGCATTCAACCACGTCTTCATTCTGTGCCAGTGCCATAAGTAACCAGGCTGCTGATGCTAATCTTCCTTTGCAGTTTTCTAACCTGTCAGCTGGTCTCTCCCTTGAAGAGAGCGATGGCGGTGTAGTGGCGAGAAAACCTGCCTGCCAAGTGCTTAACTCGGGCTCGGTTCCCGGCCGACGCATGATCTCGCACGCCGAAGCCGTGGCCCCGATTCCTAACCTCAGCGCCTGCCTTTGAAGTTGTGCAAACCCAGCCTGTTCTGTGAACTGATGGGAAAAAATAGCCCGATAGAAGATCGCGTCGTTAAAGCAGACAGGAACGCAAATGTCAGTGCAAGGTTGACCTGACAAAGGTTCAGAAAAGTACCTTCAAGTCTTCCTGCGGTCAGAGGGACAAATGAGAACTTTGCAACGTTTGGAGGCAATTCACACTGGGCTGTGTAGACAGCGATGTGCCGTGCCACTGCCGTTCATACCAGATGCTGGACAGGAGTGTGTTTCCTCGAATCAGTCTCTTCTTTATGGGCCGTCACCTTATGTTTTATTTACAGGTACCCTCACTGTGCCTGTTATTTCCCAGCACATTTCTTCTTCCCATGTTTAATTTCTTGCCTTTCCAGCTGTCTATATTTTTCTCTTGCTGAATGTGTTAGGTATCACCAGCTTGTTTGTTGTTAACCCTTGCAGGTGGGCACCAGGGGTGGTTAGGTCCTACGCACACCACCACTAAAGCTTTTGACAGGCTAAGTAGGCTAGTCTACAGCTGCTAAATTTAAACTTGTGAGCTACGGTGGTTCTCATATAACATAGAAAATAAAAAATAACATAACCAACCAACGTTCATCGAGTCTCCTACTCAAAGACATCTTTCTAATTGCTTGAGCTGCACCTTGGATGTTTCATGGTTAACTGATGCTGGAGTCAAACGGCCTTTTCAAATGCTGTAGCCTTTCAGCTCCTTGGCAAAGGTGTAGATAAAGCTGAGGCTAAATGCTAATCCACTAACAGGAATAAGTGAAAGATCCACTAGGCGACTGAAAGCCCATCTAGGGACAAACACTGCAAATTAGCTCATGCTATAAATGTGATAAAACATCTACTATCTATTTTTTAAATGTTCTATGTCTATGAATCTGTGCCTATTTAAATAAACACTGAATGAATGGATGAATTACAGTAATAGATACAAATATATACAATATAATTTTGAGTTACCATAATGACTAATCATTATCTCGTAATTTTAGCCTATCTTTTAAAACGAGGGCCGGGCCTGCAAAATGGCGGGACCAAAACTCCCGTATGCACCAGGCTGCAAGACCGAGTGCCTCGAGAAAGGTTCGAGGTTCCTCTGCTGTTTGCTGGCGGTCAGATTGTCTCGGTCATGATGGGAACAATGCTGGTGACGTGAAGAGCAGAGGCGGACGGGCCATCTGGAGTATCGGAAGTTTTCCCCGTGGGCCGTCCGACAACCGGCCTCGTTTTGCGCTCTGTCTGTCATACGCTGAGTTGACAGTGACAGTGACAGGTTGCGTTCTGTATTAATCACGCCAGTCTGCCAGACACATCAACATGGAAAAGCAGAAGACAAAGAAACAAAACATAAACATGGGCTGAAAAACGTCTGTCGGTGAGGCTGATGCAACCAAATGCCACAAATATTTATGTAGTGGGACTAGAATGAAAATCATGTAAAGGAATTTATGCTGACATCAGCAGCCTAATTTTACCACCTAGTATTGTAGCTATTGTGCTGCCTTCAAGTGCTGCCAGAAATATCATAATTATGATTTGAGCGCACATGAACAGCCCAACAATACAGTACATCTGACTGGGAGACATGATGATGGGATATAAAGCTGGGAGTGGAGAGCTTGGAGGCCATGTCAACAATTGACAGTAAAAGCGATGTATGATATTGTTTTGCACGCTATGTAAATAATTAGTGATGCCTTATGTTTCTGGTTCCCTCTTTGTGTAACTTTGAATGTATTTTTTCCTGCTGCTGCACCACAAAGTGCCACAGCTTCTCTGTGCTGCTTGCTTTATTAACTAAAACAGCACCCACCAAAAAACAGCTTTTCTTACAGAATCCATTTTGTTATTTCCAACCAAAAGAGTCAAAACAAGTCCTAGTTATACCTTCTGAACTCTGAAACAGGAGCTTACAAGGAGCACTTGAAGGCAGCATTATACCAGCTGTTTTACCCCAGGCTCTTGATATGATGGGATACAGAATATTTCACCCGATTTATCACAAAATACCAGAAAATGCCACATTCATTTTAAAGGTTCTATTAAAAATTCCTTATATCTCTAGTACTTATCTCTCCATGAGGGCCAGGGTATGGAGTGCCTGTGGGTCGGTATGATGATGTGCCAGTCTGGGTCCAAATTTCACGGCCATTTTTAATCCAAGTCCCCCCCCTGGCCAAGAGCGTACGCGCCTGCCCAGCATGTGACCCCTCTTTGTTCCTGGCCGCTGCATGCTTATTATCAAGAAGTGCATTTCATTGACATTAACAGTGTTGGGTAAGAACAGTGCTTTTTTTTGCAAGATCAGCTGCAGCCACTTATTAACAGCTAACCAGCCAGTTTTGAGAAAACAAAATGAGAGTCCAGAGGTGGATGAGAGGCGCGTGGAAAGACGGGTAAAAGACACAGTTTCCCAAAACATTTCTCATGGGTAAAGCCGAGGTATCTTGTTGCACACTTGCACAACATACTAAATGTACACATTGTTCTGTGATGTCACATTTCCAAATGTGTTCGTGCATCAGACTTCTCTTTGGACTTCTGACCCTTTTTTTTTTTTTTTGGAAAGAAAAGGTTGGGCAAACCCACATGCATTAGTCTATGAATTCCTTTGGTGTCGCTCACTTACATGCTCACCAATACCAGCAGCTAGCAAAGGGATTTTATTTATTTATTTATTATCATGCCTTTCGTCCCTAACAACCTTACTTCTTGTTCTTGGAAAGCAACTGCTACCCGCACAATACGGCGACTGCTTCAGTGAAAAATATATAACATTAATTGAAAATATCAACGATGATTTCTGAGTCAGGCTAAGCCAGTGTCTCTAGTAGACAGATGAATGTAACACATGCAGTCAAATCTTCCATCAGTAGGTTTCCATCATCAATCTAATCTGCAGCAACTGACATTTAACGCTCCGTAAAGACTTTCCATATCATCTGCAACAACAAATACCAGTAGCTTTGTCTCCCACATATAGCACAGTGCATATGGTACCTACTGATCATTTTTCAGAATAGGAAGAGAGGGGACTGCATTATCACTCGTTCTAGTGTGGTAGTTGCCATGGCGACGAGTGTAGGTGGTGTACTCTGTGCTGTACTCTGTGCTGTACTCCTTCCCTTGTCCTCTCCCCTCTTCTGTTGCCCACCCTCTCTGTTCTGTTATCCGCAACACGCGTGCAACTTTCATCCCTCCACGTTCACTTGAAGCTGTCTGTTCGGTGTTCACTCTCTCCTCCTGAATTTGCATCCGTGCATTCGAACACAACTCCTCTAATTTAATAAACAAACTGACAGAGAGTTGGATTTCAGCCACTGTTGGAATTCGGTGGAGAGTGTTTTCTGATGCTGCTGAGAGTGTGTTCATGAATTCAGAAGGTTTGCATGTATTTTTGAATTTGTAGCCAGGCTGAGTATTTGGCATTTTGTTGGTATTCCAAGACAGACAGCTGTTCTTGGTCTGTTACGACCTCTGAAGTCCTCCTGGACCCCCCACCCCCACCCCCACCCCCATAAATTTATTTCTTGCTGACCATCAAATGTTGCTGCATTCCTGCTTTCAAGATTTCTTGTATATTCTGTCTTTCAGTCAGTCTCTTCTTTTAACAATCTATCTTTTCTTTTATCAGTTTCCATGGAGATGAGTGTGTGTGTGTGT
>OMOV01090434.1:5116-15681 GCA_900312565.1 Beryx splendens
CAGATCAAGCTCCTAAGAGGCACAGAGGAGACGGCGAGCTTGTGGCCAGCAGGAGCTCTCCGCCCAAACAGTCCCGCCTCTGTCTCCATGTACTCCTCAGTGCCGAGCTCGCCGTCTCCTCTGTGCCTCTTAGGAGCTTGATCTGTCACACAGAGAGAGAGAAAGCAGAGATGACATTATGTTCACCGATTTTCTCACGGGTCATACTTTCTAGAAATAAACTATTATCGTACAAACTGTACAGACCGGTCTATCTTTCCTTACCCGACTGTTCATCCCATTCATTCTGGTAATCATCCTCTGCTTTCCTCTTCTCCCCAGCTCGATTCCCCTTTTGGCCCTTCTTCTGAGCCTTCTTGTCTGCCTTGGACTTCCGCCGCTGCTCAGCCTTGTCCTCCTCCTGGCGGACCAGGACGGCTTCTTTCTCAGCCACCTGACAGATGGGTGGAGGACAGTAACATGAGCCAACACCAGTGGAAATGACGGACCTGTGCTGTTACAGTGCCGATATCTTCTCTTACTTTTGCCCGTTGCTCATTGATCCTGTTCAACCGGGTCTCGGTCTTCTGCACTGCCACATCCCAGTCTTCCAGAGAACCTGTAGGGGAGAGGGCACAAACATTCAGAGACAAGACTGTATTCATTTTTGTCCCTTATCTTCCCTTAGTTTAACCTTTACTGACTGCTCATGCTTTTTCCAGCAACGCCCTTCATACATTTCACACAAACCCACTGCCCAGTGCGACCAGTCCTCTAGTGTTGGTCACTGAGCAGTCACACAGCATCACCTCGGGTTAAGTGCCCGGCTCAAGGGCACCTCAACGGTAGTTGGTGAGGGAGGGGAGAGTATTAACTATTTACAATTTCTGCCCATATCTTCCCCAGTTGTTCCAGGGACTATTGGCATTTCTCATTGGAAAAGACAAAGTAATACAGGACAACAGACAATAAACAATTTAAAAACCCACATTTAACTTAAATACAGACACCCAGAAACATAAAAATATATAAATAGATAAATAAAAAAAGTACAGATGGCCATTACAGTAAACCACAGCGTACAACAGGTTTTGTTCCCACAACCAGGGACTCGAATTTAACTAATTCATTCCACTCTTTTCGACTCACCTTCCACCCGCTCAAAGGTGAGCAGGACTTCACACACATGCTCTGGGTAGTCCGAGGTGCACTGCACGGCCCTGTGGAGAGCCTTCCGGCAGTGGATGGGATCTCCGTAAGACCTGAGGGTAAAGTAAAAACACAAACATACAAGGTAACACACCGAAGTTTTTTAGCTAAATGTTTAGCACAAAGGTATTAACCGCCGCACTTTAAATGAACAATTACATATCATTTATTCATCAAGATGTGCGCCGACGGACCTTTCAAGGTTATAGTACTCCAGCCACATATTGGCATATTTGGCATTCCCTTTTGTCATGATGCTGTCCCACAGCTCTCTGGCCTTTTGCATGTTCTTGCAGTGGAGGGCCTGGTAGGGAGAGGAAAGCAGAAATATGAGACACTTTTTCTACCGTTTCCATATTACACATGCCGAGGGAAAGTATGTGACACTTACGCATTTTCTGTCTTTGAAACAAAAATGTATTCAGTATTGCCCAGAGAAACTATTAGGTCATTTGATAATAAAAGTTGTTTTTCCACCCCATCTACTCAACAAAAATTGTCACACATTTTGCAGCATGTGTGGAAAAAGCAGGCAAACTACTACTACAGTTCAGCAAAAGGTCCTTCTTGTTTGCAGTGCATCTTACTTAACTGTGTTTTAGCAGTGACCTCCTTCTCCTTCACCGTACTTGGGTAGCATGTGGAATACATAGTTAACTTTGTCCTGAGCAGCAAACCCTTCAAAATGGGTGACAAGTCAACCTTTTGCTAGCTTGATTGTTTATTTCTCACCCTTACCTCTATCCTCGCCCAGATCTGCATTATGGTACAGGAAGGATCTCCGCTTTCACCGAATCCTACAGGAGCGCGAGACGTTAGTGAGTCACGGGAATAAAAAAATAATAAGAACGACAGAAAAGCAAAATTCCAGAGTAAGACTGGAATCCACTCACTTTCTTCAACGTCTTGTTTCATGTAGTCCAGAGAGCGAGCGAAGGCTGTCCGTAACTCCTCTAACTCTTTACTTGATTCTGAGAAATGTCAGACAACACCATCAATAAGTTAACAGACCGAACTGGATTACACACCAACACAAAGAGAAATTCAGTTTTCATACCAGTTGCTCTCACCTTTGCTAAAATCCACGCGTCTCCTCAGGTAGTCGAGGTATGCTTGCCAGATGTCCACATAATCCGTAGCTTGAATGAAACCTGCATTCAATGCTTTTTCAAAAATGTCTGTGAAGAAGACAAAAATCCAGGATGACTGAGCCCAGAAAAATCCATGCAACAGTGTGGGATATTTCTCCATACCACTATTATTGATGTTTAAAAGCAGATTCAAGATGTTTAAGGTTCTCTAACTTATCTAATCTCTGCATCTGTCAGACCTCACTGTAACTAAAATATTGGTCAATTTTGCCAATGTTCACCAATAACACATACGTAAATCATTCACAGCTTCAGAATACTATTTCATTCACGTTTAGCTGCCAACGCCTGTTAACAACTCAGTAAATGAAGTGTAACGTGCAGAAAGCTGTGGTTACCTGAGACGGTTTGATGCTCAGCCCCGTGCCTCTCCAGGGCCAGCAGGTAGCTCTTCCACAGACCCACGGTCCAGGGGCAATTCCTGACGGCGCGGTCATGAGAGGGAAGAACTATGTCTTTGATCTTCAGCTGGCGGTCCTATGGAGCCCAGAGGAAACAGATAGAAAGGGTTTAATGATCTAAACACTGATTAAACAGTCTCATAGAGACATTTTGCTGCAGACACAACGTCATTTTTATGGGCAGCCACACCTAACATCCCACCTACTCTTGCAGATTTTCAATCATTACTATGTATGGGTAGCAACACCTTTAGAGCCCCCAGCTCTACTCTATTAATGCAGGCTGCTTTTATGTGCAATTGTGCACATTTTCACATTATTCAATGAGGGGAAATTGGCCTAAACCATTATAATTTGAAATATGAGTAGTAGTACTGAATTACTTAGCTTAAAGCAATTCAATTAGTGTCCACCTCCATTAATGTAATCACCTCACTGAATAATAAGCAGGAGACTTTTACCATTAGTTTAAAAACTTTCTTCATACAAGACATGGCTGCTTCCACGACCTTGCGGTTCTTCAACGTTGCGAGTGAGACACAGATCCAATAAGACATTTTGGGAACGAATGGGTTAAGGGTTAGAAAACATTTTCGTGAAATCATTTTCCTCTCATCAGAGGAGCATAACGATAATCATCTTGATGAATCACCGGATATTGTGTGAGTTTAGTGTTTGCAGTGTCAGCAGCCAATTACCATACCATTAAAGCAATTAAAAGACTCATGAATAAATTTCAGGAGGAGCTGTTGGAGAGATATCTGGCTGCCTGCGAGTAATTAAAATGAGATGCTCCACAGTGCAACACGGCGCCCAGTACCCTCTCAGTACTGCCTCAATCAAGTACATTTGTAAGCCGGCGACTGCAGCAAAACTAACACGGCCCTAAACAAGACGGATCAGGTGAGAAGAGGAGCTGTCACATCTTCACTCACTGACGAATGAAGTTTCATTTGGTCTACCGTAGATCATAAGAGTGTTTCCTCTGTAACGTTATGCAGCTCTGGTGCTCAGGGGGGATCATTCTTGTTTTGTCCGTATCTGTAGCTGTTTGGGTCTAAGTTCTGTTGCAGGTTGAGGTTGTAGTGCTGAAAATGTTTTTTTTATCATAATAAAATAATTTCTTCTAAAACATTTGAACTACACTTATTTTAGTTTTAAATGACGGTAAGACTAAATTACAATGATAATTTTAATTTCACATTTTCTCTAGTAGTCGTGGTAATTTCCTTGATGTGGCGCACCACTGCTAAATGAATAGAGGAAACAACTTTGTATAACTTTATAACTCGTCATTCTTACAGTTCATGCCTACGTTACACATTGTGCACCCCGATAAAACAGGAATACCGATATATCTATAGAATATTTATATAGCTTTCTTATGAGCTCTTTGTGGGATGGGAGCTATCTTGAGTCAAGAGATGAGGAAATGTACACAGACTTTGAATGTCTCTTTTGGCCGCTGAACTGGAGCACTTGCTCGGCCCAGCTGGTACATCACTGCCTGACTGAGAGCCCTACAAAGAGTGCGCCCAGCCCAACACTGCTGCATGATTGTGGGGGAGGGCAATACTCACAAGATAGGTGGTGTATTTCGCCCACATGTCCGGTACCAGGCAGTTCTCCGCCAGCGCCCGCTCAAAGATAAGCTGGATGCGTGCCGGATCCCCCTCCTTTAGCTCGAACTCAATGTAGGTCTGATACTCTGCCAGCTTGGGAGGCTCAGCTACCAGCTGCAGCGAGACATTGGCATATCAAATGCATTGTAAAACGTTTCAGTCACATATCAGGTATTGATGCAGGAGGACAATATCAGACTAATAAATAGTTAGCAATAACAAATGCTATTCCAGCCAGAGAATTTAAAAAAAAGAGAAACGGGAAGTATCGTACCAGTGTCTCTTCAATAGCCTTGCTCTTCTCCTTCTGCTGCAGGGCCTTTTTGTACTGGTGTGCGACTGACTCAGGCACCCCATTTTCAGCCCACTCCTCATACTCAGCATAGGTGCCCTCCATGTCTACAAAAGAGCACAGTTCTCTCAGTTTTACAGATCCTGTTCTCTTTTCTCAACACTACCAACAAACCTAAACCAGTCAGTTACAGTGCGAAAAAGAAGGTAAACGTTAGGAAGTTTAGATTTTAGAAGACAGACAAATGTGTACTGCAGAACAACATACATTTGCACATTTTCATATATACTGCCTTTTCTTTGTCCCATAATCTGAGGGAACAAGTCAGCGAGTGACATGTTCAGATAAAGACGGATTATAACCAGAATGCTGGCACAGGTTATTGACAAGAGAGGCTGAGCCGTTCCAAAAATGCCTCTGGTGTCCGTTCAGCCGGGCCAGGAAAAAACGTGCACAATACCAGACCATCTGGCTATCTCTAGTCCAGTCCTGCAATTAACTCAAAAGCTGGTCAGGGACTGTGCAACTGGGCCTGGAGAGGAGTGATGTCTTTGTAAACCTGTACGGCTTTTCAAAAACCTCACAACTGTGCAACACTCAGCTTATCCCATAAGGCCGCATTAGCAGTGCATGCCCCCCCCCTTCCCTTCAAATGGAGGTAATTCACAATTTCCCAGGTGAGCCATGACATGCGATTCCACCCCACAGTAAGAATCCTCCCCATTTTACAGCACCCCCTCTGGACGGAGGAGGTGGGATCCGTACTCATTAAGGGGATGGCCAGCTGGCGGCGGAACAGCGTATGGATGCGCTCAAGCTGAGTCTTCAGCAGCTCCTGTTCCTCACGGGTGGGCACCCTGCCAGGGGGAGGCTGAGGCGAAAGGAAGGAGATAAAACGGTGTAAAAATTCAGGAAAAGCCTATTTTGTGTAGCATCAAAGGAGCACAATCGTGCATTTTAGGTTTGTTTTCTACTCTGAGGAAAAATTGATCAAAAGCATGCTTTGATCAACATTTTTTAATGAAACTACCTTGCATAGTCTAATATTGTTCTCAGAAACTGCCCTTCTCCTTTTGCAAATCAAGTTTTCTCTGGCATATGCATGCAATCCAACAGTTCAGAGCAAATCAAGGGTGTGTGTGAATGATGAGCGGTGAGATCTATAATACTACTGAAGGAAACTCAAACCTGTACTGTGGACAGCATGGCGTTCTCAAACTCCCTGTACGCTTCCCACACGGCCTCTCCCTTGGTCATGTGAAGCCCCACCGCTGTCAAGGCTCTCTCGAAGATGGCCCTCACCTTGTCTATCCCACCTGGTGACCCCATGCCACCAATTGAGTACTGAGCATATTCAAGCCAGATATCAGGACCTGGGTGTAAAGACAAGGGACTAAATGTTAGGTTCTCACAGTGACAGTGTGTCAAATCAACGGCCGTAACAATTCTGCAATGCACTCACAGATATAGTCTTTCACAGCCTTCTCAAAAAGTTCATAGACTTTCTCCCGGTTGGGCTCCTCCTCGGTCAGGCGGATCTCATCCTTGAGCCAGTCTAGCCAGATCTCTGCAGGGGAGGTAAAACTGTGGTTTCAGTCAAACCTGGAGACACAACACATTTGTGTGCGTGCTGTGAATTGGCTTTTGCTGGTCCCAAAAATAATAGCCATACACCGACCTTCAGTGAGTGGGAAAAGTTCACTCATCTTCTGCCTTGCCCTGCGCAGACGGAACAGCTCTCCTTCCTGCCTTAGGAGTTTAATGAGATCCACATGGCAGTTGTAGTCAAAAGCGTTGATTGACAGCTGAAAATCACACAAAGAAGGGGAGACAAATACTCAGTACAACAAAATATAACCAACTTATCCTTATGTGGTCTAGAAGACTAAAGCAAATGAGTGCAATGACACGCATGACTCAATCACGACCGAGACACATTTTTAATCAGATGTTATCACAACAGTTTATACAATGACAGCCAAACTTGTAGGTACAACGCATGTTTTGTATCAACTGTACTCTACTTCACACAGCTGTAACGTGACGTTGGCCAGTAAAAGTCCACAGCCATGCTTAAGTGAAAAAGGGCGCGTGGGTAGAGACCAGCCATTAGCATCAAGGGTTAGCAGGAAAGCTAACGTTAATGAATTAACCGTGTCACATTGCACTGCGCGCTCATTTGATTGTTTTGGTTAACGCTAGCTACACATTACATGTTCTATTAAACCTCAGTGCATGGTAGTCCGCAGTTGGGAGGTTGTTGACCTGTTGTTGGTGGATAACGGCCGGCTGATATGGTTATAACCCATTCATTGTGGCTAGCTTGCAGTTAGGAGAGTTAGCTAACGTTAGTTAACGATAACTAGGTTGGCTAGGTGTTACCTGCTCCTCCAAACGCTGGATTTCGGCTTCATTTTCTTTCTCGTCCTCTGACGATTCGTCCTCTTCGTCATCTGAATTTTCGACACCCATGCCCTCCTCTTCGTCCGAGTCCATCTCTCGCTCCATTCCTGCATCTTCCTCCATATCTTGCAACTGCGTTTCCTCTGCGTTGCTTGACGCTGCCATGTTGGAAAGGCTGTCTGCCTGGTAACAACCTAACAACAAGCCAGTATCGTGAGAGGTGGAGCCTGTCTGTGAACTCGCCGCCGTTCGCCGAGCTGTGATCCCCAATAGTTCATATTCATAGTCAGTTTTAGTCATCGCTGTGTTTACTACCTACCTATCATTTAAAAAATCCCCCTTTTCCATAGTTGTAACGCGTCTTGCTGTGTGTAGTATATAAGCCCACTCTGCACCCTAAAAGTGCCTCTGACTGACTACTTGTTTAATCTCAGTTCTCAGTGAATAACGCATATATGTTGACATCTGCCCCCCTTGGTTTGCTGGTGTATGCCTAACTCGTTCTGGCTATTGCTAGCCGCTAGGGGCTTTTGTGTTTGAAGTTGCTGTCTGTTTGTCAACAAAACAGGCCAGCGAAATTCACCGCTGGCCACGGGTCCCCTCGTGACCACTCGGCAGTTTCCGTGAATCGTCGTCAGTCTGAACCTCACCTCGTAAAAAATAAAACATGGCGATGGTGTCCTTACGAAAGCGTGCGTCCCCGCTGATATTTTTGTTTGGCAGGAGGTTACTCGGCCCGGAGCTGAGTGCACTTTGTTCATATCACAAAAAGGTAAGTCATTTAATGTGTTGTCAACTTGTCCTTCACACGAACAGCATGAACTAAGCCTTGTATAGCGTCAGTGATTCTGTGTGTGTGTTTGTTTTTGGTCAGTATAACTTCACCAATGGCGTCCTCTCTCACCTTAACAAACGCCTCTGAACAGTACTATGTCTGAATGTTTTTTTTCTGTCTTTTTGACTGTTTGCAGGTGGTGGACCACTATGAGAACCCTAGAAATGTGGGTTCCCTTGACAAAAACGCCAAGAACGTGGGCACTGGATTGGTGGGTGCACCAGCCTGTGGCGATGTAATGAAACTTCAGGTATGGTGGTGAAAAAGCTGTGGCGTCTGTCGTTGTCCCTGTCACGAGTTTCACTGCCACATTGCAGTGCAGTTACACCAGTGTGAATCTTGATTATTGACAGATCCAGGTGGGTGAAAATGGAAAGATTGTGGACGCAAGATTCAAGACATTTGGCTGCGGCTCAGCTATTGCCTCTAGTTCTCTGGCAACCGAGTGGGTGAAGGGGAAATCAGTAAGTTGGCACATCCGAGTTTGAAAGCAAACAATGGCCATTGCTTTTTTTTTAAGCACTGTGTTTTGGTTTCTTGGATTTCTGGTTATTCTGTTTTCCGTCATGCAGGTCGACGAAGCTTTGAAGATCAAGAACACAGACATTGCCAAAGAACTCTGCCTTCCTCCTGTCAAGCTTCACTGCTCTAGTACGTTCAAGGCAGCTAAGCCAACCATTAATTTGTGCATTGAGTTAATATTATCACACAAAAGCTTAAAAAGAACATGATATTCTTGGGGGAAATAACAGGTTTTGCTGCATGGTTGGAATTCACACTCATACGGTTTCTCTTAACCTTCCTGCTCCTTTTCTTTTTAGTGCTTGCAGAAGATGCCATAAAAGCAGCGCTGTCAGACTACAGACTCAAACAGCAGGAGAAGAAGGAGGAGCGTGTGAAAGCCAGCAGTTAGTATCAGCGTCCCTTTAGTGACAGCTCAGCACTAGCATTGTACTGATGCATTGCAGCGTTGGTGGGCAGATCGGTTGGAAAGGTCAGCTGGTACACCCTAGAAAGTCTATGGAAATCTTCCTGTAACACTGCTGCGCTTTCAGTCATTATTTGAACTCAAAGCAAAGATTCCCATATCATAGAACACAACTGCTAGGTGTTAATGCTGTTTATAATAGTATTTTTTCCCCTTTGGTTGTATTGATCAGAAATTGTGGTGTTTGATGACTGATGTTGATTTTGAAGTAAGTTCAGATTATATATTTAAAAACTATTCTGATCAGTAAATTTTAACAAGGGAGCTCAATACTATTCTTATTTCAGAGTGTCGACAAGGAAAAGGAATTAGATATCGAAATGAGGAATTGTAATTTGAGGTGTATTTGTTGTGTATGATTTTTGGCATTAAAGCTTTATTTGGCTGTACTGATTTGTATCAACTCAGTGGTCACTATAAGAGGATTCACTTTAAAAATGCAGTTATATGTCAATAGCTAAACTACACATACAGAGTATAACACCTCGGATACAGGATATAAGATTCTGTGTGTGTGCTTGTCTCATTCTTACGGAGAATTAAAGACAAATGTGTTTCAGTCGTCCGTGCCGAAGTCAACCACCACATTTACATGACGCCAACTCTCATTTCTCAGGAGTTTATATTAGCTTGAAGATTGTTGCAGTGGAGCCACCCTCTGTTGGTGCATCAGGACCTTTTTCAGTACAAGCAGCACTGCTAGCGTTAGGAGAGCCACCAACACACACAACACAACCAGCAGGGATATGACCGCTGCAGAGTCCTGCGGATCGACCGGCCTGGGGTTAGGAGTGGGCAAAGGGCCAGCTTTGTTTGTGGAAAGCAGCAAGCCTGTCCCGTCAATAGAGGTAGAATTACTCTGAGGGTACCGTCCTGTGACATTGTCTAGGCACTTTGGCTCCTCATCGGGGGGAGACGTAGTGGTTCCAACATGGGGCAGACTTCCAGATGGTGGTGTTGCATTGAGTGACAAACATTCCTCATAGCTAAGAGTCTCTAAAGAGTAGTGTTCGGGTAATGTATGAGTCAAAGGAACGTCCTGATTACGAACTTCAGGAAGGAGTCCAGTGGTGGTGACTTTTTCCTTTGAGTTTCGCTGTGATGAACCGTCAGACAGACCTCCCAAATCCCTCTTCTTTACACACGAGGATTGGACTCCAGGTGCTGTGGGCTCCACTGTCGGGGCCTCCAACTTTCTTTCTGGTCCAGAAGAGAAGCCAAGTTGGTGGATTCTCTCATTTGGCTTCAGGACACGGGGACAGATAGCCATGACGGAAAGGTTTAGAAGCAGACGGTGTGCAAGGTGAACTGGCTCCGTGCACACCAGGTCCGTGGCCATCTTCAGCCTCCCACTCAGCAGCCAGCGGTAAAGATACAGAATGTCACACTCGCACACCCACAGATTGTTCGCCAGGTCCACAGATCGGAGACGCGGCAGGCTGTCGAAGGCGCTCTCTGGGACCGAACGCAGGCAGTTGCTGTTGATCTTCAGGACCTGCAGCTTGACCAGTGCAGACAGCGAGGGCAGGTCCAAGGCAGAGATGCAGTTAGCCGAAAGGTCCAGGTGGGTCAGTGAGGGCGGAAGATTCAGAGGCAGGCTTGTCAGTTTGTTGCCCTTCAGTGTCCGGACCTGCAGGTTCCCAAGGCCCTGAAGCGCTCCCGCGTGGGTGGCACGCCAGCGTCTG
>OMOV01090442.1:0-12452 GCA_900312565.1 Beryx splendens
CGGTTTTGTGGACCTTTTGTGAAAGCTTACGGATACGGACTAAACGGAACAGTACCACTGGAAATCGTGGGTCGTTTTTTTTCTATCGCTTGACATCCATGCCACCGTAAAGGACGCATGGAAGCATGTGGGCAGTGACGGTTACATCGTCTGAAACTGACGTATTTATTTTCGTACGTAAATGGAGCATAAATGATTCTTATGTCGGATGCTAAGAAATAATAGTGGCTGTCAACAAACATCCTCAATCCCTCACAAAATATTCAGATTTAACTGAACCTGACCCGTCTTTTTTTTTTAGGATTACAAGTCCCTGCAGGACATCATCGCTATCCTGGGTATGGATGAATTGTCTGAGGAGGACAAGTTGACTGTCGCTCGTGCTCGCAAGATCCAGCGCTTCCTGTCTCAGCCCTTCCAGGTGGCAGAAGTCTTTACCGGCCACATGGGCAAGCTGGTGCCGCTCAAGGAAACCATCAAAGGCTTCAAGAGCATCCTAGGAGGTAAACCGCTGCACTGAGGTAAAAACATTTCTAAAGGGATGAATTGAAGAGCTTCTCAAGTGATATTTGTTCTCTCTCCCCCCTCCTCAAAGGTGAATATGATGCCCTGCCCGAGCAAGCTTTCTACATGGTGGGTCCCATTGAAGAAGTAGTTCAAAAAGCGGAGAAACTGGCCGAGGAGCACTCGTAAATGATGAACGTCTGTAGGGTTAGAGTGTTTTTGTACAGTATAATTTGTCTTTGAGTAACATCTTATAACATGTCATCCTGAATATGTTCTATTATCGTTCTGTTTATCTGAAAAGGTGAAGATGGAATTAAAAATGCGTTGTTATATATATATTTCTTTGTCATTGTTTCCTTTTCAGTATGTTTGTCAGTCACTGAACAGAAACGTTTTTGGGTGAAAATTGTTCTCGTTTTATTACAAACCAAATGACATTGCTGCGTGAACAGAACGCCAGTCTTCAGCCAATCATGTGGCGGAGTTTGGCGTTTAACTCCTTTTCCTGCGTAAGGAGGTTGCTGCTGTGTTCTTTGTAGGCTTCAAAATCCTGTGAAATAATTTGGGGAAAAAATGTCAAAGCATATTATCAACCCTCTGTGATGTGCCACCACCAGCTGAAGTTATACATGCTATGTATTTCAACAAACCTTTTTCAGCTTCTCGCATTTTGCCATGGCTTCATCGAGAGCACACTGGAGAGCCTTCACTTTCAGATTTGCATTAACAGCTGCAGCTTCCTGTTTAAAGCTACAGCAGGGTCAAGGACATGGACATTACTCATTATAAGCTATTTCCCCTGTAGGCTGTCTTATTATTATACACCTACCTGTCCTCTGCTTTGGCCCTGGCCCTTTTCTCTTCTTTCCATTTTACCTCCATCCGCTGGATTTCCTCCTGTTTCTCCTGTAATAAATAATGAATACATGGATAAACGGGTTACAGTAATTCCATATCTAAAAGTAGTTTTAGTGAGGAAAAACATTCTCAGTTACCTGTATTACTTTTCCTCTTTCCATAGAGAGATTCAAGAGTTTGTCCTTTTCTTTGGTGAGGTTTGTTATGCTTTCTTTCATGCTAATCTCCCTCAAAGCGTGATCATCACCCGCCTTTTGCACCTGGAGCTTCAGATCTGGCCATGGAGAAAATGCCACAGGTTTACAGCTGCTTTTATTTTTGAAGTACTGAAGAGAAAGATGTTTTGCTACACACCTTTGCACATTTCCACAGCATCCCCAAGCTTTTGCTGAGCATCATGTAACTGATGAAGCAGGGATGCCTCCTTGGACTGATGGTGGGTTATTTGTTCCTTGAGTTTAGACTGCCATCCAGCTATTTTCTCCCTTAGAAGTAGTTGTAGAAATAAAATATTAAGGTATTAATCAGTGTAAAGTAATTTTTAACTGACTTATTTTGAAAAATCTTACTTGTATTCATTTTCCTGGTTTGTATGATTCTCTGAGAGTCGGTTGATTTCTTCTGTAAGTCTCTGGACAAGCACTTCTTGGTCTTGTACCTTTTGGGAGAAAAGTTTCTCATTTTCTGACCGCAGCTGCTTGTTCTCCAGTTTGAGCTGGGCGTTCTGTCTTTTGTACTCGTCCTTGAAAACAATAATTTCTTGATGGTTGGCTGCTAAATCCATAAATCTCCCCTCTAACATGGTCGATTTCTTTCTTTCCAAGTGCAGTTCTTTCTGTCCGTCTGCCACTCGGTCCTCCAGCTCCGTGTTGGTGTTGCGCAGTGCTTGACAGCGGAGACGCATGTCCTCTGCTCGTTGTTTCAGTATGCGGATCAGACCTGACTGTTCCTCCATCCTGGCCCGCAACATCCCTGTCTCAGAGTTACCTTCTGCAGCAAGGCTCCGCAGCTTCTCCGGTGGCTTCCGGACACCGTCCTGCGGGGACTGCGGGACAGGACAGGACAGAACCGTATGAGACAAGACAAGATATTAGCACTCAAGTTAGGTAAAGCTGTTCAGTTTTAAGCGTCTCAGTCGTTTATTATGAGAAACGTGGGACCACACAACAAATATCAGCGTTAGCTAACAGCGAAGACTGGTACAGCGGTGAGCAAACGTCAAAAGACAACGAGGTCACGTAAAATGTAAATCAGTGAAATATGACTTAACGTTACTGAGCGTACGTTCAGCACGTTTTCTGCAACTTTCATCAAGTTAACGTGAAATAAGGAAATGTCAACGCATTTTAAAACCTGCCACAATGAAATATAACACAAGATACACGAACTGTCGACCTGTAACGTTACCAGGTTAAGCTAATAGCTAAGTTAGTTAAATTAACTCCTAACATTTTTGAGACTTAAAACGCAATATTAATTATACATTCATTTATTAATTATGCTTAACATGTATTTAAGTTCAATACCTGAGTTTAGCTAATGCAATTTTAAGGTATTTGAAGACTAGAGGAATTGGGCGCACAGATTTATCAGTCACGGATAACGTTACGTTACCTCTTTAGTGTCGCTCATCTTCAGGAGGTCTGTAGGATTTCTCTGTGGAGATGCCATGACTAAAACAAAGTTATTTTCTGAGTTAGAAGTTAATTTCGGCAAGCAAGCGTAAAAGCGTCGACTCTCAGTGTTACAGAGACAAACTTTTTACCAATGTTGCGCCTCAATTTTCACAGGAAAAGCTTCAGTTTCAGCTGTTGCTGCTTGGTTGCTAATGACAACCAACCAACTTAGAGCTCTTCTGTCCTCTGAGTGCAGCAGCAGGTGGATGCTGGTGGCGCTGCTTAACCACACGGTGGCGCTGTCGGGCTTGTTATCAGTACAGCCAAGTTATAGACTGGGACTGTGGGACAGTCTGTGGAGTAACTCGAAAAATAACGCAGGAGTGCGGACTGTCCTGATTTTTATTTGCATGATTTTCCATCAGTTCATCAATTAATTTGATTTATCCTTTGTCTCTTTGGTCACTTTTAATTCTGAGAACAAGAGTCAGTGGCCGAGCAGTTAATTTATTTATTTTGGTGTAATCAATTAAAGAAATTATCCTATTGAAAAATCACTTTAGAATATTTCTGTAGGCTAATATTCTTATAGGGACTTATAGTTTGCCTATGGTACATGATAGTGAGTTTATAGCGACCTTATGGTACTTAGAAAAAAACAGCAATCTTCCATGGTATCACCATAATATTCCTATAACATTCCTGTAGCCTAAGGACTTCTACTTTTGTTGCGATATCTGTAAAATGTATTTATTTTATAATAGGATTAGGCTACAGGTTGTTTTCGTGTGGGTGACTGCGGCCATTGTTCTCCTCGAGCGTCCCAACGTAAGAAATGGAATAATTTCTATTTTTGTAAACTAAATAAAGTGAGTGAAGGAGGCCTGCTCCCCGGCCTGCGGCTCCCCGGCCTGCGACAGTATGGTGAAACCCCATGGAAGTGGTGGAATAATCACGAGCAGTCGGGACAGCTCGGACCATGGCATTATGCAGATTCCAGGGCAAGAGGGATTTATTCGGAGGGCCGAGGTTGGGGGAGCGGCTGTCCCGGTCTTTGTGCACGCCCCTTTTCATCAACTAGCGGGACAAGAAAGCCAGAGAGAGGAAAGCAACAGCATCCCAGGCAGCCCAGTCCCTTCAGCCCCTCCATCTGCCCAGCTTCAGTGCGGAGCTGGACGGACCAGCCGGGACCCAGCAGCAGAATGTGCAGAGCACTGCTGATACAACTCTTCCTCGTCTTCCTTTGCTGTGTTATTCGGTGCCATTCAGAAGGTAAGAAGTGACTCTCTTTAGGCTGTTTTTTTTGGTGCGTTCACAGGCTGTCAGATGAATGATTCATTGAGGACCTGCAGAGTTGTTGTGTTACTATTCAGTCACCCAGTGCACTTGTTGCACATCAAAACAAACCAAGCGCCCTGTTAATGCGCGGGGGAGGAAATTGAAACAATTTTTTTTTTTTTATCAGTGGGGAATGCAATATTTTGTCTGGCAAAGAAAGAGACAGGCCAAATTTCAGTCGAATAAGCAACCATGCAAGTGTTTGATGGGAATCAGTGAAGATAAATGAGCCAAACACATGGAAATAACTTGGGATATTCCTATTGTTGACTCAGAGCCAATACTTTAATGGAGTTACAGGTCTTGGCAGCACTTTTGAGGTGGCCACCAGGTAAAACAGTTTTGAATCTGGAGCAAAATGTCCCAGCACAGAGTATTTATATTAAAGGTTGAGCACAAAGCCTTCCTCAGACAGATTGGAAGTTCTCTTGAGGAACTTTTGCCTGAGCTTTACTGTTGCTAGGTAACAGAAAAGAGCATGTGACTTACAGACAATCTGTGCGGACTGAAAGCTACTGGTACAAATCTCATTCAGTGGAAATAGCTTTTACTTGGTGCAAAACCTTGTTGGTTGATGAGCAGCAACTCGATTCTCGCTCATGGGACAAATGTCTTTCCACAACTTGAGAAGAGTAAAATGATCAGACGTTGTTTTATATACGTGACAGTGTTGTGTTTGTCTCTTACGGTTGTAGCCCGGCTAGATCCTGCTTCTCGAATTGTAATCTGCTTTCTTTTTGCTCAACCCTTAGTATGTAAGCTCCTTAGTGTGAATCAAGCAACTAATTACACTGCAGCTGCTGCAGAAAGGAACCATTTCTACTTAAGGAACAGTTTTGACCTAAGGAAAAGGGTATGTTAAAAGCAAGGGGAAAGTTCTTGAAACCTGTTACTTAGCCATCCAGGGATACAGCAGCATTATATATTTATTATTTATTAAATACCCCTGGCCTTATTTCCCCACTGGGCTAACAGACATACCAAAACAAGCTTGTTTACAGAGAAAAGACTGACTGTACATGCCAGAAAGACTGTATGCTTGTGTTGACACTCAGACTGTAACATTTAAATTTCACGCGGCATTTCCTTTGAATCACAACGGTCACAGAGTTTGCACTTGGAAACTCGGAAATGGCTCATAAGATCTGAAATGTCCAAAATGATGACTTGCACAATAGCAGCCACAGCATCTCAGAGCTGGACTTTGTCAGCATGTTCACGTTGATTATTAGCAGGGATTTGCTGTGATTAACAGACAGTGATGTAGACTACGTGAATAAAATGCACAGAGTCTCGCAGATTGTAATGACTCACCAGGCTATTAACGTTCCAGGCCTACATTTATCTTTAACCTGAAGCTTAAATAACCATACCAAGCTGTAGCTACGGTAGCAATAACAGAGTATCAAGCACTTCCTGAAGGCAACCTGGTGATGTTTAAATCAGACTGAAAGACACACGACTGGATAAAATCCTCTGAAAGGTTTGTTAGGAATGATTTAGGCTATTAAATATTTATGAGGGACAGGTTACTTTCTCTTGTGACTAATCTCTGCTCGGTGCCTCCAAGGGTTCAGACTCATTCATTTTCTCCGTCAACCTTTTCAGAAAAGCTGTGTGGTTTGGATAAGTGTTGTAATTATATATATATATATATATTATAATAATAAGTGTGATAAGTGTTTCATCCGCTTTGGTAACACATTATCTAGGCCTCGTCCTTGATGGTGTTGCAGAATGCTTAGAGTGGCATAAATAGCTAATGTGACAGTCCGAGGGGATTTCATGTTAATACATTGCCTAAATTACCTCCATACAACAAAGGGCTTGGTGGATGAATAATCTTAGTCCTGGTTCGTTAACTACCCCCTGCTATTTTTGCTGTTCAAACATGTTTTGCCAGTAAATTGAGTGTTTTTCTCCACTAATCATTGGCCAGTGAAATCTGCAATTTAGATTAATACCATACTAAGTGCACAGTAAGAACCTTGATGGTGTTACTCATGAAGTTTGAATTTCACCTGGGGAAAATGAACTTGCAAAGGAATATCATATCATTTAGTCTGCTAATATTTGGGCGGGGGGCGCTTGACTGTCTTGATTTAATCCAACCTATTTATAGTTGGAGTCTGTAAAGTGCAAGAAAACCTGTCTTTTGTTGTGTTGAAACTTTTCAGGGCTCAGAAACCCGGCCAGCACGTGCATGTTAAACCTCACGCATGCAGGGTCTTTTCCGGTGTAGGGGCCTAAATCCTTGAGCAACAGTAACACTGCATTAGAAATGGGAACACAGTTGGCACAAATAGGGACAAATCCTTTCCTTTTCTGCAGCCCCCCTCAGTCTAG
The DNA here is from genome assembly GCA_900312565.1 of Beryx splendens. Taxonomy (NCBI): domain Eukaryota; kingdom Metazoa; phylum Chordata; class Actinopteri; order Beryciformes; family Berycidae; genus Beryx; species Beryx splendens. Next base: position 6,666 of record OMOV01090442.1, read on the forward strand.
GTTACAGACCACTCTGTGACACAGAGGATGGAGTTCAGCCTGCAAACAAGAGTTGGTGCTGTGACTCACTGTACATAGAAAAAAATAAGTAATTCAATACACTGCTCAATTGCAGTGTGACAGCTTAATTTATTATTATTTTTGACTCATTCTTTACCGAAACTTACGATGAGTGTTCCTTTGAAGCATCAATCCTAACTAGCCCAAGGCTTTATTCATCACTCCATTTCTTTCTTCCTTTTGCGCCCATGCCACTGCCAAACTCCCTTGGTTTTTCAGTGTTTTGTGTGTAGCAGTAAGAGCCAAAGTCAGTTGTTTGGCAATTGACTGCATTCTGTTGCATTGATTTCCATATGAAATAGGCAGCAGCACTTCGCTCTGACAGCATGGACGGATCCAGCGCTTCATGCTGCCAGCAGCCGTTTTCTCCACACACATTCAGTGAGTGCAGAGGGCTGCACCAAAACAAGGCGGTATTGATGAAAGCCTGAACACGTCTTTCAGGGGCCCCACGTGACGAGAAAGAGATGTCTCAGGGTAGTGGACAGGTGTTTTGAGAAGGGACTTATGTTCGACTTTTGTTTTGCCTTTTCGCAGGAAGCCGGCCTACTGTATTCTGCTTTCTGCTGTCCATCTCCATAGTGGCTTTTGCAGGGTGACACTTCCAGTTATGAGGTTGCATCCCTGCTGGCTCCTCTTTTGTGCCATTGTAATTTCACAGTGGGGTTTAAGGCATTGGGAGGCTTCATTCTAATGAAAATTCCTCTCCTGCTCTTCTTTGTTTGGCAGTAGTAGGGCGTCCTTATCTTCCTCCATGGATGGTGTGGGGCTCTCGCCTGCTGTGGGTTTAAGTTGGCTAATTAGAAAAGACATGGCCAGAGAGAAGGAAAAAGAAAACACCAAATTACGCAAAACAGCCGAAATAAAGACCCTAACAAAATAAAAAAAAGCACCAGTCCTCCCGACTTTACATTCTTAACAGCAGATTTGCACCACTCGAGTCACCCTGCCCTTAACTTTTCCTTAATATCGATCGACACAGTCAAATTGTGCCTTTGTCAGGATGAAGATATAGAAATTTAGGGATTAAGGAAATGTTACAAAGAAGACGTTCTTTACGGAATGTAAGAAGAACTCTCACACAAGATAGAGCTGCTGAAAGGTTCGGCTCTAGTGTGTCTGTCACCTTTCCCAGAACTGATACTGTCAGGAAACACTGGCTGCATTTGAAAGTCTTAGCAGATAGGTTTCTCATTTGGCATACATGCGTTTTAAGTTGTTAACCTGGGCTAATGTATAGCAACTATGAACATCTCATTCTGTCCCAAGCAGATATTGTCAGTGCCCTCCCACTGAAATAGGTTTCTTTTATTATTACTTTAATTTCTACCTTTAGATTTGTTTACTTATGATATTAGGATAATGTGATTATCTGTTACATTAGTTTTCTATTTCCTGTATCAGGCTATATTATATTGTTACTTAGTATGTTATTTTTGCTACGGCTATATTTTTGCCAGATTTTTGTAACTTTGTGGTCCACACGGCAAACAATAGCGTCATCTAGACATTCAGTAATTTGATGTGGTTATGCATTGGAGCAAACTCCCTTTATTGTGGGGAGAAAACATATTCTTATTTGTGTACTGAACACATCTCTGTGCCATTCCCTTACTGTATGCAACACTTGTCCTACCTGCCATGTTATAGATGATGCAGAAACCTCTGGGATCATTGCCTTGCAACAAAGGCTCCCTTTGAGCAGATGGGGAGCAATTTTATCATTAGTAAACTGAGCAGGAAAAGGGATTGCCTCCCAGATGCCTGCTGAAGGAGTTAAATATGAAGCCTGTTTGGCTGGGTTGGTAGTGAATCAGTTTGGCAGTTTGGCTAATTAATCTGACACCAGAACCCATGATATGAGTCTATTGCAAGGCTTTTAGTGCAGTAGCACAGGCACTGGCCCTACAACTGTAGTGGAAGTGATCCATCTTTAAAGAGTACATTACATAAAGGAGATGATAAACCGCTGACTCTCGATACAATAAACTTCTCACTCACACAACATTAATCAAGTGAATAGGCTGTTATTTTGCAGGAGATTTGTCAGCTTTAGTAGCTTTAGTAGTTTAGGAATTACTTTTTTTTTTACCTGTCAAAGGGACCCACTCAGTTACTGAGGCTGTTACATGTGAGCAGGAAAAGCTTCACAGCTTTTTACACCCTTTGAACCTGTAATATGTAGTCTATGATTCATGAACCCACTCCGTTTCGTAATTACTTGTATTTGTAATTTTAAACTAATTGCATATCGTAATATTAAAAACTAAGTTTGCACCACAGCATGTTACCAGGATACAGATAATATTTTTTAGTGGGATGTTTGTTTTGCCAGTTTAGGAAGCTATTTGATGAAGAAGGGAGAGTGTATCTAAAATAGTGGATAAGACAGGACAGAGATAGACCACCAACCCCAGGCATGCACCACCAACCACCACCTTACATCTCTTCTCAGCAAAGAATTTGGGTTGAAAGGGTTGCGGTACCACCCAGTACCACTATTTATCCCAATTACATTTCTGACCAGGAACAGCATGCGCCATAAATCAGGTTGTCAGAGAGAGACAATCAGAATTGCACATTCCTATTTGGACGGGTCTGACAGAGCGCTCTGCCACTGAACTATGCTGCCCGAGTCAATCTCTCCTGGAAAACGTCAGGGAAGGTAGAGTGGTGGTACCTTATCTCCACAGATGCCACTCAGTGAGAACATCAAAAGGAGGCTTGGGATGAGTGCGGTGAAGGTTGTGTAACTGTCTGGGGGATGGCTGGCACGCTTGTCTCCGAGGCTTGTCAATGCTGTTAACAGCGTGCTTCATCAATGACTGTTGGGGTGTTTTTTTAATAAAAAATATATAAGGATTTATCAATTCAGGACAACATTAAAAGGGAAAAGCTTTTTTTTTATTGCATTATTGCCATCCCCAGATTAATGGACACTTTCAGAAATTGACCACTTTGGATGAAAGCTGTAATAACATGCGAGAATAAGGTTGAAATCAAGTTGGGGTTATCTCAAATTTTAATCCTATTTTGATTGTGTGTAGGATGTGAATTGGGGCAGTTCCGCTGTGGGACAGGCCGATGTATCCCAGGGGACTGGCACTGTGACGGGACATCAGACTGCGTGGATGACTCTGACGAACAGGACTGCCGTGAGTTACTCATCATAACAGGGTTGTCATTTAAGTGTCACTCCACCCTCAACTCTAGATTACAGTCAACGACAGTAAATGATGGGATGTTCTGTGTGTATGTCCACAGCTCAAGTAACATGCGACGAGAGTCATTTCCAGTGTTTGAGCGACGGTGAGTGTATCCCAGATGTGTGGGTGTGCGACGATGAGGAGGACTGTGAGGATGGCTCAGATGAGAGACAACACTGCCGTGAGTACTTTCCCCAATATGAGCGTTCAACGCATCTTGAACCAATAGATTCTTTAGGACAACATATAAGACATCATACTCCTGCTGTTGAGTTGAGATTTAAGGAATTTGAGTATTGGAACGACACATATCTTAAGCGCATAAGACTTCAGCTGCATTTAAGAAACGTGACTAAAACCTTTCTATGTGTTGCTAAGTTACCCTCTACTCTGTCCCCAGCTGGGAGGACGTGCACCGGTGACCAGTTCAGCTGCAGTAACGGGGCCTGCATCCCGGGAGAATACCGCTGCGACCGGCTGCCGGACTGCTCAGATGGGTCTGACGAGAGAGACTGCCGTAAGTCCCCTCCAGGGTGGTTTACCTTTTTTACCTCAGGCTCCTGTGGCATTTTAATCAATTTGTTAAGATTAAGAGGCTCGCTGACTGACAGAATGGGCCACAATATGCTTCTTGTTGTCAGAGGTTGATTGCAGATTCCTTGGTGGATTAGTCAAGCTGAAGTTCAGCTGCTATTCCATTATTGTGCCGACATGGTAGACTCGCAGCGCTACACACTGTGGTAATCTCACAATTGCATAAAGAATGCTGCGGCTGTTGCTGGTGTTAATAGTAAACTTTAGTCTTTTATCCTCATTAGCTTTTCACATGTTCCGTGATGTTACCAGAATGCTTAGAACGAGCCTTTGTGCTATTTTTCATACACTTAACATCAGTGTAGTGTGGAGGAGAATTATGATAATGAATGTCTGATGGGTCAGCCAAGGTTCTGTGTTACAAGTAAAAATGATTCATACAGCATGAGTGCTTAATAGTTTTATAAGAGCGTAGGCGTAGACATGCCAGTGAGGAAGCTTGAAACAACCTCTACTACCCCACAGTTTGACATGTCGGAAAGCATTCCAATATGTATTGTCTTTATATTCAGAAAATTGACCCTGCTAATGTTTGTTTTGATGACAATTTAATCTTTCAGATTACCCTGAGTGTTCACAGCTGAGGTGTGCTAATGGAGCCTGCTTCAACCGGACCCAGCGATGTGACCAGATACTGGACTGCCGGGACGGCTCTGATGAGGCAAATTGCAGTAAGTGTACTGGTCAACTTTAGTGACAAACAGCTGAAGTGGTAGCTATTGTTGAGCCTCCCCAATGAAACTTCACTTGGGGGGCATGGAGCAAAACTGCAGCAAGCAAAAAAAAAAAGGTGCGACTTCTATGATGGCTTCATCTACAATCACATCCATAGCATGACACTAAATGGTCACTAAATGGTTGTTGTGTTTGTTGCTATCTGTTCTCTTTAGCACAGCACTGCAGTACGGGCCTGTTCCCATGTCGTAATGGAGAGTGCGTTCCTCAGCGCTACGTCTGTGACCACGATGATGACTGTGGAGACAGAAGTGATGAGCAGAATTGCAGTATGTAGCCTCCCTCTCTCCCCTTCTCTTCTCCATCAGTCCCTCCCCCTTGTCTGTCTTCCCTTAGATGACTCTTATCTTAAACCACATAGATACACTCCTTTTATGTATTAATTTTCTCCCCTTCTCCTACAGCATATCCTACTTGTAGAGGGAACTACTTCACTTGCCCCAGTGGCCGCTGTATCCACCAAGTCTGGCTTTGTGATGGAGAGGATGACTGTGAAGACAATGCAGATGAAAAAGGCTGTGGTATGGATGCTTTAGTGGGAAACCATTCAAATACATTCATCACATATCTAGTGCATTTTTAATATTAGGAATAGAACTGTTAGACGTTTGGCTGGTTAAATAGAGGAACACTTGAATGGGTAACAACTTGAGCTCTCTGTGTGAACCTGATTCACCTCCAGTCTCCATGGTTGGTACGGGCTAGCAAGGCGCTATGCCTGTGCTCCTTTAAGTGTGTTATTCAAATGCCTCTTTGTGGCACAAGATCGCACAGCCCTCTAAAGGGCTTTAGAATTCCTCCACGCTGCTGTGAAGAGTGTGTGTTTTTAGAGGATGGGCTGCAGAAGCCCTCTGAGCCCCCATGTGACCCCCTCAAAGCTCCACTCCCCCCGCATCGATTTAAAGTGACAGTGATTTCCCAGACAATGAAGTCTTGAGTCACCATTCCCTTGAGTTTAGCGCTGCATTCCTGTGGAGATAAGGCTGTCCTCAATGCATATCTCACACATTGAGTATCTTTTTGCACACCCACCAGTGTGACGTGTAAAACCCATTTGCAGACCCATTTTCTTCTCCATTTCAGCCTGCCCAGACACTGATGAAGGCTTTGTTTTGTCTCTAGATAATGTCCCGCGTGAGTGTTACCCTGGAGAATGGCCCTGTCCATCCGAGATCGGAAGAGCGTCGTGTAG
>OMOV01090442.1:12544-23168 GCA_900312565.1 Beryx splendens
ATATCTTATCTTATCTTATATTATCATATCTATCTATCTATCTATCTATCTATCTATCTATCTATCTATCTATCTATCTATCTATCTATCTATCTATCTATCTATCTATCTATCTATCTTGTGAGAGAAGTTCTTAAAGTATATTAAATCACTAGTGTTGTGTCCTCTGTGGTGTTCAGGTATCTGGAGATGTGCGTCTCTAAGCTGTGAACATCGTTGTCACGCTTCCCCTGAGGGGGGAACCTGCTCCTGTCCTTCTGGATACATCGTCAGCAACAACAATAGTCGCTCCTGTATCGGTACATAACGTTCATTCACTTTATGACTGCAATCTAGCCAAAGGATTTTGAAGTCTTTTCGAGATCCTTCCTTCATATAAAGCACACATTGGCTGCGTTTACATGCATGGAGAATTTCATTCTTAACTGGTTTTGGTAATGTGTGATGTCATAACTTGGTTACAATAACCTGGGTCAGCTCATACTCCAATTATGGGAAACCTTGTTAAGATGCCTGGCTTACTCCAATATTAAACACATACTGTGGCATGACATTCATTTTATTCAGAGGTGCTCGGGGTTGTAGTATGATCAGAATCATACATAATGTGGAAGCAGTACAGCTACATTGTGCAATGTAAAAAATATGAAGAGGAAGAGCAAGAAAGTCATGTAGGTCCAGCTTTAAATACATATGTTAGAGCAATATCAGATGTTTAACGTGTATTTTCAGGCTAAATGTTGATACACACCTATTTGGTTTCATAACATCAGTGTAATCTGAATCAAAGAAAACATATCCGTGTTTGACCCTAGTCTGTGATTTTGATTTGATTTCCCGCTGAAGACTTTGACGACTGCTCAATGTGGGGCGTGTGTGACCAGCTGTGTGAGGACCGGATAGGCACCCATCGCTGCAGCTGTCGAGAGGGATACATCTTGGAGCAGCACAGATACTGCAGAGCTAACGTCTCATGTGAGCGGCCATTTCTCTCTCTGTCAGCAGATTGTTTTTCATATGTTTGAATGTTGAATGTGTGAATGAATGTTTCTTTGTATTTAAATCACATCCAACCAAACGGAGGCCCCTTAGCCTAGCCCCCTTTCCTGTTTGCCAACCCCTCTGGCTGCTGTACCGAACGTCTGCGCTTCTTTCTGGTGCATTGTTGCGCACTGAATGTTGTTTTAGTCAGTCTCTTGCCTTTGTGTAACATAGAAAGAGTGTTGACTGAGAGACTGACCTCTCTGCCTTTTAGCATTAGCCCAGTAGCAAGGAGAGTGTTTGATGATAATGGCAAACGAAAGTACCTTGGCTTCATGAGACTGAGTCATGGATCTGACTGAACTAAGGTGTTATCTTCCGCAAATTCAGTTTTACGTTGTGATAGGATCAATTCCATTGATGCATCAATTGAGTATGCATGTACTCTGTTAGTGCAAAAGTGATTTCTGGACATATATATATACTCAAGTTCTGATTCTAGACTGAATTACTCAGATATTATGAATTATTAATGCTGTTTTTTGTAAATCAGTTAATATTTTGTTTTCTCCTGCAGCTGGAGTCCCTTCCTTGGTGTTCTCTAATGGCAGAGACCTGCTGATGGGTGACATCCATGGCAACAACCTGCGCACTTTGATCCATTCGCAGAATAGAGGGGTTGCTGTGGGAGTGGATTTCCACTACCACCTCCATAGGATTTTCTGGACTGATACCATTCAGAATAAGGTTTTTTTTTTTTATCCACTTTCCATATCCAATGTTTTCCTTTACTCCTATATGGATGCATTAGGGCATAACCTCTCCGAAAGGTACTGTTAGACCTGAGGAACAATTTACGGAGAATAGACCGGCTTATTGTTTGAGGAAATACTTGAGTTGTACAGGAACTAGCCGAGGCAGAATTTTCTGTTATCCTTTAAAAAATCAGCCCTGTTGATACTGTAATAAAGGGATAGCTGTTGGCTCCCTAGTGGCTGGGTCATAATGAAGGGGAAGTAGACATGGAATGGAATCCAAATGGCCTAATCTTGAAACCTGTCTGATATACTGGTATGATGTTCACATACCAGGGTGCAATTTTTGTAACTTGATCTTGTTCAAAGTAATCGTGCAGTATTTGTTTTCACTGGGTCTATCCAGTTATATGCATTCTTTGGCCAGCTAAAAAGACTTTGTTCAGTCTATGCCTTGGCTTCTCAATGGTTTGAACTGCTGCCACTGGGCTGAAAAGCTGGGACATAGCTGGGACTGGGTATCTGTGTATATCAACCACCTCCATGGCGGCATGTCAACAGATTTAAAGTAGGGAGACCACAAACAGGGCATGTGAATGTAACCAGAAAGGTTAAACTACCAGGCTATTTCCACATCTTCAGTTTCTCTTTAAACAGGTCACTTGAAAATCCTGCTTTTTAGACGTCTGGATCCAGTTTCAAAAGAACCAGAGCTGTAAAGAGCAGTACTCCCCTAACTAGCTGCATGGTGCCAAGGCTGGAAGCCTTGAGAAACGAGTGCCATCTTAGTATCGGTAGAGTAGCAGTTTCAGAAAACTGGCCCACACAGGCACCAAATGTAACCAGACAGACAAAACGGACAAACAAGCAACTTAAATCCATGTCTTCACTGATATGACATGCAGATCCTATGTCATTCTTACCTTGTCCTTCATACCTATGACTGATGTTGACTGCCGTAGTCTTTAAATATCCTTTATCTTAATATTTTCCCTTTATTTCTATTAGCCTCGATCCCTGAAGGGCTAATCTCCTGACAACAATGCTTTCTTTTGTGGACAGGTGTTTTCTGTGGATATGGACGGTTCCAACATGCAGGTGGTTTTAAATGTATCAGTTGACTACCCTGAGAACTTGGCCGTGGACTGGGTGAACAATAAGCTGTATGTGGTGGAGGCCAGCGTCAACCGGATTGACATGGTGGACTTTGATGGAAATAACCGGGTCACACTCATCACTGAAAACCTGGGAAACCCTAGAGGGCTGGCGGTGGACCCCACTGCCGGGTAAGCACATCTCCCAACTTCCATCCGTCCGCCCACCCATTCCCAATCCCTACATACAGTATCTGTGTCGTGCTTCATTGGCATGGAATAATGGGGGTGTGTGTGAGATTAGCAGATTGTCCTGATGGATTAGTGAGGAGCAATGTAAGTGATGACCCTCATTGTAATCCAATAGTATAGTTCAAGGGGGGAGGAGAGCCAGGTGGCTACTGATAAATTGCTCAGCGTAAATGAACGTACAGTTTCTTTGGTAAGATTCACAGGCACCCACCTGGTTACATAATGTGATGTTGCGGATGCTGGACTTAATTAAACAGCGGAAAGCCTCTTATGTTTTATCTTTGGTTGAATACATGACATGGCATTTCTACATGCCCAGCTGTACATAGCAGTCTCGATGTAATGAGCCCACTGGTTGATTGAAACTCCCCCCCCCCCTGTCTTTCCCAGGTTTATGTTCTTCTCAGACTGGGAGGCTTTGAATGGACAGCCGGGACTGGAGCGGGCCTACATGGACGGCTCCAACCGCTATGGGATCATTGGGACCAAACTGGGCTGGCCAGCCGGTATCACGCTGGACATCGAGGCCAAGCGCATCTACTGGGTTGATAGTCGCTATGACTACATTGAAACCGCAACATATGATGGGCTTCATAGGTAGACATGACATATGTTATCCTTCAAAAAGAACACGATGTGAAATTATTACTACCATATGAAAGGATAAAGTGCACAACCACAAGAATTCTTTAGGATGAAATAAGAAAGGTGCATAGATTTGTTTCTGAATCCCTGTCCCTACCTCTTTTAGAAAAACAGTGGTCCATGGAGGCTCTGTGATCCCACACCCATTTGGCATTTGTCTGTTTGAGCACAACGTCTATTTCACTGACTGGACCAAGATGGCTGTGATGAAAGCCAACAAGTTCACTGACACCAATCCTCAAGTGGTTTACACTACACCTCAGACCCCACACGGAGTGGTAGTGATACATCAGCTAAGACAGCCATATGGTAAGCCCCTAACTGAGGAAAAACACATATTTAGATAGGTCCTGTCCTGTTGCAGCTCAGAGTCACTGCTTCCTACTATTTTGCACAATTTTTCTCATGAAATTGCTACAAGTGTTTTAAGAGAAAGAGCTATGGATCGATTTTCCTGCATAAATTCATAATCCCATGATTCACCTCGTTTTCGTTTGCCAGTGATTGGGATTTTGTTGCTATTCTTGTCTCTAGTTCCAAACCCTTGCGGTGCAGACAAGGGCGGATGTGAACAGATCTGCGTTCTGAGTCACAGGAGTGACAACGGAGGACTGGGGTACCGCTGCAAATGTCGCATGGGCTACGACCTGCATACTGATGGCAAGAGATGTGTGGGTAAGGGAATCGAAACAACACTTTACCATTAAAATGAAGGAATTAGTTACTTAAATAGGGCTAAATTGACCTGTATTGCAACCAACAATGGTTACCAGCTGCTGCAGCGTGTGGCTGGTATTGTTTTCACCTTGTGCGTCTGTGTGTGTGTGTGTGTCATCATGGCAAAATGTGGTCCTGGAGACACCTACTGTAGCAGGAACTACCACAGAAGTGGTTTTGAGTACTTTGCCACGTGTTTGTCTGTCTGTCTGTCTGTGGACAGATATTGTCAACGCAATAACGTCACAACCGTGCAAGATGCAGTCACAAAACTTTATACGTGTGTAGTTGAGATCACAATGAAGGCCGAGTTCGAAAATGGGTGTGGTCCGAGCAAGGGGGCCCGAAGTTGGGGGGTAGAAAAGAGGGAAGGCCCCCCCACTTTACGCCCCTGGCCCACATTCGTTTTAAGTCGCGGGCGTTGCGGCTGGCGTGATCCCATCACAAGATGTTCTCTAGTTTCATCTTGTTTTACCTCATCTTTTGTATTATGGTCTCCACATGTGGCTGAAAAGCTTCAGCATGAAAGGTTATCTTAATGCTTATGGTTGTGTGTTTGCTATCTCCAGCTGTGAGGCAGTTCCTGCTGTTCTCTAGCCAGCTGGCTGTCAGAGGGATCCCCTTCAACCTCTCCTCTCAGGAGGACATCATCCTGCCCGTCACTGGAACGCCCTCCTACTTTGTCGGGGTGGATTTTAGCGCCGAGGACGATGCCATCTTCTTCTCAGACACGGCCAAAGACATTATCTATAAGCAGAAAGTGGATGGGACTGGTGAGAACCTTGTCCATTGATTTAGTTGAAGTGATGAATGTCTGGTAGAATTAAAAGGAGGAACTGAAATGTTAGGCTAAACTGTTTGGTGTTCCTACTGCAGTGTGGTATAATACTGAGACAGGCTTGCTGTGGCTATCACTATCTAATATGTTTGCAGTGATTTCTACCATGTTTACATCCTTGGATAATATCCTTCCCAGCAGAGAGCTCTACCATGTGATCCAGCCAGGCTTACACAGGGAGTTAGGTTGAGTGCCTGATGGGGCTGACTGGTACTATGGGGGAGGGAGTGGACAGGAGTACAGACAGTGGAAAATAGACCATGCAATCAACTAACAGCTAGGATGTATCTTCTAACTTACCTCCTAATAGTGTTGTGGAAGTAGCTACTAATGTGATAATCTATGAACAATCACACCAGACAAAAAAAGAAGCATCACTGCTCTGATCAGTGATGTTGTTTTTGGGACTGCTCTAGTTTTTTTTCTGTCTGGTCCACATGGGGAAAATGCAAGCTGACAGTCTATTTACTTAAATATGTTCCTCTTTCATCTCTGAGTTAAACGGCGGTCTGACTGCTTTGATCTGCGCAGGCAGGGAGGTACTGGCAGCCAATAGGGTGGATGGAGTGGAGGACCTGGCTTACGACTGGATTTCAAAGAACCTCTACTGGACTGACCCACGCTACAGGAGCATATCAGTCATGAAGCTAGCTGATAAGTCCAGGAGAGCGATTATACGCAACCTCAACAACCCCAGGGCCATTGTGGTGCATCCTATCATCGGGTAAATCGAAATAAAACATGAGAGTTGTTATTATTATTGTTCCCAGAAGGAGAATTCTCTTTTTGCTTTCCCCCCTCCACAGGGAGGTCAGAGTCTGGAGCTGATAGGGATTCAGTGTTTCGCTGGGACACGTCAGCAGACTGGGTGCCTGCTGTCACAGGGGCTTGAACCCGGGCCATCTGGTCGTAGGATTGACTTCCTACTCACTATGGCACCCTGCTGCTCCGGTCTTGCTAGATGATAGCTCTTTTAGACCAGTCACAGCTGATGTGTACTGAATTTTTATCATTTACATTTTCAGATTTGATTAGAGCTGATTATTCATTTATTTATGATAATGTATAACATTTAAACATCTTAAAAACCAGAAGACTGGGAACGTAGACATGAAGATTATAATAACTGCTTAGTACTCATGAAGTATTTCTGATACCAGATGTCATGATATTTAATATGTGAACTTGTTTTATTGTAGAATGTAGCTAACTCTAGGATTTGTAGCTAAGATACCTTCGCTTTTAAGGACATGGAGGCTTTAGCAAAACTGACTATGCATGTCTATTTACACACCTTAAATCACACAGGAGGTACCCAACCATTCATAAAATGTTCTCAAATTAAGCCCCCACCTGATAAAAGGAGCCTTTATTTAGAACAAGTGGTTATTTCCCATAGCCTGAAAGTCATAAGGCCTCTGTGTCTAATAGCCTAGATTAGTTCAGTGTGAAGGCTGGTATTGTAGTCAACACTAAGAATTAGGCTTAAACAAGAAAAGCTCTACAGTATGGAGGTCTCAAAAATAAAACTTAAATATTCCTCACAAAGTATTTTGTCACACATCTGGATTTTCTTTTCATAGGAGCTAAAATATTTGAGATATTGAGTCGTGTCGTGTCTGTTTCCTTGGCAGGTATATTTTTTGGACTGACTGGTACCGCCCAGCGAAGATTATGAGGGCTTGGTGTGACGGGTCACATGCCCTGTCTATTGTAAACACAACTCTTGGCTGGCCAAACGGCCTCGCTATTGACTGGAGGTGAGCCAAAGGTCCTAGAGCCACACGACCAAAGCAATAGTCCCACAATACACCATCCTTCCTTCTTCAGCACTACTCAGTGGAAAAAATACATTTAATTCACAAGATGTCAGTGGCTTGAGGATTGATTGTTTTTTCATAGTTTTATACCAAAAAGTGAGGATGAGGATGGAGGTTTGTGTGTGTTGTGTGTGTGTGCTGTGGGGCGTATGTGATGACATAATTTTATTACTCATTCACCCATCCAAGATCTCATTAAGGCTATTATAGCAGCGATAATTTCTAATCCTTCCCCTGACAGTATTTGTGTGACTGTGTTTATTTTAAACTCTTGGCTCTGTGTTTTGATCTCCACCCAGCTCTATGCGTCTGTATTGGGTGGATGCCTTCTTTGATAAAATCGAGCACAGCACTTTTGATGGACAGAACAGGCTTTCTCTGGACCGCATCACTCAGATCTCTCATCCATTTGGTCTCACCATTTTTGAAGGTAATATGTTTGGTAATTTTGTTTCATTGTCAAGCCTTGTCATGAACAGCAGGTAGCTTAACACACCAGTATATGAAAACAAAGAGATATATTTGATTTAAATAAATAGGGAGCTGGAAATTTCAAGGGCAATGACTTTGTAATGAGCTTCTACCATGGTTTGCCATGGTCTGCTTTAATGAAGACCATGTCAAAAGAGCAATTACTATTACCTCAACCATACATGAGACGGAGGTGATGAGAGATAAAGGTTGTGCCCTGGTGTTTCCATCCTATCCAGGCTATGCATATTTCACTGACTGGCGTCTGGGTGGCATTGTACGTGTGCGCAAGACCGATGGTGGAGAGATGGTCATCATCAGGAGGGGAATCAGCCACATCATGCACGTCAAGTCTTTCAACTCCAACGCTCAGACTGGTGGGTAGTTTCATTCACTGCTCTCCTCACTCCGCTAGTCATGTGCAGCTGCAGCTTTCACTTATCCATCACTTTCATGGTAATTACACTCCCACTCCCCCTCTCAGGTTCCAACCTCTGCAATAGGCAAACAAACCCTAATGGAGACTGCAGCCACTTCTGCTTCCCAGCCCCAGACTCCCAGAGGGTGTGTGGCTGCCCATATGGCATGAAGCTGTCGCCCAACCAGCAGACCTGTGTGGAGGACCCTTCCAACGAGCCGCCCACCCTGCAGTGTGGAGCCAACTCCTTCTCCTGTGGCAACGGCAAATGTGTCCCCAACACCTACAGATGCGATGGTGTCGATGATTGCCATGACAACAGCGATGAAGTCAATTGTGGAATTAACAGTAATGCATTTGTTTTGTAAATCTGGTTGATTGGACTGGCTGCCACTGGGGAAATTCATTCAATACAATAGTGGAATGTTTAATCAAGGAGCTCATTTCCACTTTTTTTCCAGACTCCACCTGCTCCCCCTCTGCGTTCACCTGTGCCAATCAGCGCTGTGTGCCTGCAGGATGGCGCTGCGACGGGCACAATGACTGCTTTGATGGTAGTGATGAGCGGAACTGCCCTACCCAGATGCCTGGCACGTGTCCTGCCAGTCAGTTTACCTGTGCCAACCACCGCTGCATCCCACATACCTGGCGGTGCGACACTGATAATGACTGTGGGGACAGTTCAGACGAAGCTGACTGCCGTGAGTATCCATGTAAAGGCTATACAATGGCTTGAAGCTCTGAAAATAATGCTTGCTTTTTCTGATTTCAAACCCAATGGGGCAAAAAGATTTTAGTCCATATCAGACAGGAAAGTCTTGTTTTACAATGTCAGAATTTTATTTCTGGAAACAAATTCCAGCAAATGTGAAACAACAACACAATTGCAAAAAATACTGCAGACAAGTTGGATGAACAGGAATAACCCTGATAGGAAAATGGGTTACTCTAAAAACTACAATCTGTGTCTTTTGGACTGAAATGAAACTGTTGTGGAAGCAATGCAGGCTGCCTGTAGGATACACAGTTGCCATTAAGCAGCATAAAGGAGAAGCATGATGAAATGAAATGATTTTACACTCTGATATGAAAGATGTACAATGTTTTCAGTTGGTTTGAATCTTAGGATCACAATTTAACCACAGAAGCCATTTGCCAAGAAAAGCTCATAGGAACCCCTGTTGCACCCTTTTAAATGAGCTCATATTGCTGTCTGACAGTATGTGTTTTTGTGTTGACAGATCTGGCAAGCACATGCCATCCAGGCCAGTTTCAGTGTCCAGACCACCGCTGTATAGGCCCCAACTATGTTTGTGACGGCGACAGGGACTGTGTGGACGGGGCTGACGAGCAGGGCTGCAGTGAGTGTCTTGTCACTGTCTGTACACACCGTGCTGCACTTCCTTTCATACACATAGTTGGTCCTGTCTGGTGGTCGCAACAGGTCACCTCATTCACTCAAGTGTGTGTTTGATAAAATCTGACTGCAGGTTGAGTCCGTGGATTTTTGGTTCATGTTGGATAAAAAATTCCATATTCATAAAGCTAATAAGATCTGAAGGGATTGCTGATCAGATCTCTTTGAATCAGATTTCATGACCATGTAAACTTCACCACGACCTCAGGTCAGCCTCTCATTCAGAGATATTGTGGGCTGGAGCTTGGAACAACAGACACTCTATGTCTTTGCCAGGAAATATGCTCGGAAAATTATAGAGGTCAATTGAATGTACAGTGAAGTTTAACAAGCATTTGCTAAGCCTCTTACGTCATTGATCTTATTGCACAATTGATTTCTGTATACATAACTGCAGAAGTATAGAATCTCAATTCATCTGGATTTTTCAGTCTACAACTGCACTGTGAACGAGTTCAAGTGTTCCAACGGTCATCAGTGTATCAACTCCTTCTACCGGTGTGACGGGGTGTTTGACTGCAATGACCGCTCAGACGAGCGAGGCTGTCGTAAGTACTTACATGCTGCCTTCGGTCAGAGGAGACATCACATCACTCAATTCCTCATAATTATGTAATAAAGCTGTTAATAAGGTTGTTTCTTTGACGCATGCATTTTTCTTTATTTTTACTGTTTTTCACATTTTAGAATAATAGTAAAGACATCAGAACTATGAAATAACATTGAATTATGCTGTGACCAAAAAAATGTTAAACAAAACTCTTATATTTTAGATTCTTTAAAGTAGCCGCCGTTTGCCTCGATGGAAAGGCAACGGCTTTGGAAAGCCTGTAGGCATCAACTTCACTATTTATATTTGTCTAAAAAACAAATTTTAAGCATAAGCCTTTTGATCAAAATGGCTAAGATAATGAAAAACATAGCACATTCAATCAGGTATGTGTGTGTCTGACCTTTTGACTGAAAATAAATTATTTTTGGGCTTTGCTAACATGTTCTTTGTGCTGCTTCCTAATGTGTCCCAGCTACCAGGCCCCCGGGGATGTGCCACCATGAGAGTGAGTTCCAGTGCCAGTCAGATGGCAGCTGCATCCCGTCTACCTGGGAGTGTGATGGCCACCCAGACTGCGAGGACGGCTCCGACGAACACCACGCCTGCCCGCCTCGCACCTGCCCCTCCTCGCTCTTCCGCTGTGACAACGGAAACTGCGTGTTT
>OMOV01090447.1:0-13202 GCA_900312565.1 Beryx splendens
TCCTCCTCCTCCTCCTCCTCCTCCTCTTACCCTCACCCTTTCTCTCCCGCTACCTTTCTCTGCAATGTTGCCATCGATCAGCACAGGAGAACCCAGCTTTGGCCCCTAAAGCTGAAAATCCAGAATGGGTTTAAGGGTTTTGTAGGCTGCATGAGTGTCGGCTTTTGGTCACTGTGTCTCAAGTTCCAGTGTTAGTGTGTAAACAATTAAGAGAAACTATAATTAATTTAGTGTCATGTTGTTGATTTATATCTGCAATAACTGTCCAGGAGGGAATAACAGGTGCGTTGGGTGAGCACTGAGAGCATCTAGTCAGCTTCCAACTCAGGAATACAGCTAGAATAGTCTTACTTATTGTTCAATTTGGATGTGATGCTGTTGGGGATGTAGCAGACTTCATTTACGCTTTGCCACACCTCACTCAAAATTTACCTGACCCATAGCATGCAGGACTGATACCGCCAAAGCATTTCAACTTTTTAATTAACTCCACAATCCTAATCCGTCCCCGGTGTCAATTATATACTGGGAGCCTTCAGCAGCTCAGCAGACGCTGTCATGCTTTTTATTAGGGACCAGCAAAGGTTACAGTTTAATTAGCCTGACTGCCAAACTGTGTCTGCACATGGCTTTTATTAATTTTCCTCTAAACTCAGTGAATGCGGAGCACAACAGAGAAAAGTTGCATATCATATTGATTTTCTGCTTGCACGTTTGCCACTAATTGCCAACCATAACTCATGCAGTTAATGACAGGTAAACATCTAAACAATAATATACAAATCTACGCCAGGTATTGGCAAAAACGGTTACTGTGTAACTCTAAATACTTTGTGTATTTATTAGCATCAGAGAGAAATTTAGAACCAACTTTGTTCAGAATTCACAAAGTTGTTGAAATCAAATACACTTTCTGATATGACTGTAATACAAAATGTGGCAAAATATGACACCTTTAAAAATGTATTGTATCATCATTTACATAACCATTACGTCAGAAAATACAGCACAATGAATAGTTTCAACCATGAAAGGGTTTTACTTCATTATTCATAAAGGAATCACCTCACAATACAGATTAGTATACTAATTTAAGCTAACTTCACCTGTATAAAAAATACCTGTCGGGGAAGTAATTCTTAATGAATACTACAAAATCTGATTTTTAAGTCTTTCTAAACCTGCTTCAAGTTTTTCCTCAATTGTTCACACACTTTCTGAAACTATTCCTCCTTTCCTCAAAACTGTAATCACAATTCAGGCTAAATTTGCACAAGACTGATGCAAGTTCACGAACACTGAGTGTTTGGGTCATTGTGTCTCACGTTCCAGTATTAGTATGTAAATAATAGAGAAAAACTGTAAAGTAATCCAAGAAAATCTGCTTACTATAAAACCAAAAAGACTTCCCATAGGTGACAGGCAGTATTTGTTCCATGCCTTAAGTTCTGTATTCTCTGTAAAAAGAAGCAGCTTGGCCTCATATACTCCCTGACAGAAAACATATACAGTTACTAAGGAAGCATTTATGGTTAAAATATGGGTAACACTTTTTTTTGATAGTCCGCCTACAGAGTATTTGTAACATTTGACATTCAACAATTTAACTGTTTAACAGATGTTTAACAGATTATCTATAGAGTATATGTGACAATTCATGAACATACCTACTCCAGGTGATGAGAATCAGGTGTGTGGAAGGGGAAGCAAACAGAATCTGTTGTTGAATCTCAACTAATAAGCTGTTAAAACACATCTACAGTTACCAAAATATGTATAAAAAGAAAGAAACCCCCCTGAAAAAACAGGAGACATGGCAGAGTACTTGGTCAGCATTATGTGACAGCTGGAGAGGAACTGCTGTGAGCTGAACGCATCTGAAAGGCAGCTGAAACAGTTGTGAGAGTTCAGCATCTTTTCTTCAACATGTGCATTTCCAGCCTGAACGTTACCACGCATGCAGGGCCGGGAGACGTGCTGGGAGAGACTCGGGTGGAGAGACAGGGTGGCTCCTGGTGCAGCGGCTCAGACAGCCGAGGGCAAAGACAAACTGTGTCTTTTTATTCATCTCAACGTGGGAGGAAATAAAACAAGACATTAGAATCCAAAGGTGTATCAGTGAAATTCAAAATCATCCATCGTCTACAGATGTGAAAATTGCTGGATCTGGATCACAACACAGTAAACATGAAGCCGAAGCCTAAATTGGGTTTTTTCAAAGTTTTATTGTTATTTCATTGTGCCTTAGTTGAGAGTTTTCATGTCAGTGCTGCATACGCTCTGTTCACTGTCAATCACCTGACACCCACAAGAAGAAATAGAGTCCGGTGTTTAGCATCAACTGTTGCTGTAGCTGAAGTTATTACAGTCCTGGAATAATCAGGATAACCACAACATTCACCCAATGTGTTGTCAAGAAGAATAGATCCACTGTGCTATACAGCATGTTAGCCTTCTACACTTCCTTCTTCTTCTTTTTGATTGCAGTTGAAGTTGCACAAGCCACAAGGGTACAAGCCAGTCACAACACAACTTTGGACAAGGGTGGGGACTTTACAGCAACCAGTGAAATTTATGGACACAAAGGCCCAGTGCTTAAATCCAACATGGTATGATAAACGGTCCAGCGCAGCAAAGTCGAATTTGTTTAATTCTTTGTGTGCCAAAAAATTCTTTACAACTTATCCAAGACTCGCTTTCTGCAATGTCAGCAGATCCAGAAGAGTCTCCACTGCCACACTTTGCTATCAAACTGTTGTTATCCAGGCGGATAATGAAAGGTAAGCATGAGGGTAATGCTGTGTCGCGGTCAACAAGCTGTTGAGGACTCCCTCATCTTACACAGAAAATTGAAAGATACACAAAAAGTACAGCACACACTGACAACATACCAGCTATGGAACAGAACAGTAGAAGCATCCAATCAGTCGCATAATGTCATTTTTTGAGGGTGTATTTTTCAGCATAGGTACTTCATTTAATGGAGTGTGTAAGTAAAGGTGTCTCGCAAGTTATTGCTCTAAACAGACATATGTTTATTCTTGTTACAGTTTGTTTCAATTTCCTTTCGGGCACAAGATGTCGCTATTGTCCTTAACTTTCTGTAGAGGCAGGGAGCACACTCTAAGGTACGGACCATTGAAGGCCTCAGGTAACAATCCACCCAGGACTAGGAACAGGTGACAGATGAGAAAGATGAGACTGAGAGCTGGACAACAGGCCCATCATAGCTTTAATTAACCAGGCAAAAGGGTCCGTCTCAAACGGAAAGACAGTTCTGGTTCTGCCTACAATAGAATACAATATGATAATGGAATACAATTTTCTGAATAACTTTCTGAATAAGTTTCTGACTAACTACCTAAGAACCTCATGAAGGGTACACAGTTCTAATTTAGTGTTTTCCATAAATCCGGATACATACTGTCTATGAACAGCTGATTTACTCATCTGTTGACGTGACTAATAAAATGCCGGTGTTCCCTGGAAAAGCTTATTCCTGATATAGTACAGTACAGTGTACAAGTACAGTGCAGAGAATAGATGATGATAGCATGCGACCTATTCATGACTAAGGCATTGTGAGAGACATGAATGAATACAAAACATTTAAAATTTAATCAGCATACATCTACTCTATCCTCCTTGACATCTCCACTATGATTGATGAAGCGAAGTCAGTAAGTCTTCAGGTCACAATGCTGTGCCTCTGCCGTCTCTCTTGTCCCTGTGCATCAGTGACTGCACCTCCAGTGACTCATTAGCCAAGCTGCTAAAGTGTGTGGATGACCCTACCTTAGTTCCAAAAAAGGAGAGATGTCCGCACAACCTAATTAATTACAAACGTTTATTGTCCGCACAGCAGCAAGCTAAGAAACAACTACTTAAACACACCTGTTTCTCAGCTTACTGCTCTGCGTACAATAAACTTTTGTAATTAATTTGGTTGCGCAGACATCCCTCCGTTTTTTTATAATCTTTATGCACTAGAGTCTGCACCCTGAAGGCAACAAGGAGAGGTTGGAGTTGAGCGAGCTATTTCTTTATTCTATGCCACTACCTTCTAGGCCAGACTGGTGTCTTAATGCACCAACTTATGCAATAACAGGCTCATCCTGGTAATTAAAGGTGCTACTGTGAACACAGAGGAGTCGTTCAAATTCCTCGGGACCTAACCTTAAGCCTAGCCCAGACATTGAATATCTTTACACTATTTTTTCAGACAAATGGAGCATTGTGTTAGGGTTAGGGTTAGGCTATCACCTGATTGGCTATCAGCTGTCTCATCCAATCAGCTGATCAGCGTCACCTGATATTTGTACACGGGATGCTTGGTCAAGCTATCTCTGACTTATGTGTGGTTTTATGTTGGTTTTCATATTATTGAATACTGTATGATGTTTATCTCAGAATCTCTCACATGCTGCTTGGATTCACTGGGCAGCATCCTCAACAGCAGAGCCTTTCCTGCTAAAGGCAACTGTACAGTGTGTCCATTTGTGCTATAAATGTTCAAAGCTCCTTTGACGCAAGTGTCTCTGACTGAATTATGAGTATCACTTGAATTTTAGTAGTATCACAGACTTCTCAGCGTCACATTACTGTATAGTCACTTCAGAGGAAGTTGAGTATCAGCTATCCAGAGAAAGAGTGACTAAGAACATTTCCAATGAAATCAATCGATTCCTGCGTAAACTTCTGCAACTCATTATGCAACAACCAACTGTGGTGTAGATCCACAGGTGAGACACTGAAAGCATTCTGACTTCATCGATCACCATCTAGTATTGATCTCTCTCCTGCTCTAACGCATGACTGCAGCATTTCATTCAAATGACTGAATTACACACTGTACACCACAAATCTGCAGATGGACACTGATTTATGATTTTCAGATTGTCTATCAACTTAGTAGTATTTTGCACATATGTTTTATTTATCCATCTTTTACTTTATATCATCCTAGATTTATTTTCCACACCTGTGGCAATGCTGCCACACTGGTACAATCCATCAGCTTTGGGTGTGTTAGCTCAAAGTTACCTCTCATCCTCCACCAATTATCTCCAATTATTTTTATTTTTTATTGATTCTCAGTGCATGAACAACACAACCAGGTGCCCTGTAAGTTACACAAAATAAAATAGTGCACTGTGATGTTTTACTATTGAGCTAAAGTCACCAGTCTACAATCAAGGTGCATTCTATATGTTTAAAGGCCTATTTTACCACTGTGAATATGATGATTTGTTAAAACTAGGTCACCTATGTAGTAGAAATGTGCAATTATTTCTGAAATTGGAGCCCTATGACCCGGCTATGGTCCCGGAGAAACTTAGCAGCTTAGCTGTGGCTGAAACGTCGCTCCGGTTCGCTTCCTCCAGAGTTGTTGTGTCTGATCCAACAGCGTGATATTTGGCCTCGTGTCATGAAACTAGTTTTCTTCCAAATATAGCCTAGTGATATTTTAAAGTATTTAGTAGTATGATATTTTAGTGTCTGCTTTTCCCTATCGCCAGCGTAGCATGGGACAGGAGTGTTTTGGGAGACCCACTTTTTACCGTCCGTGAAGTCACCACTACAGGAAATGCGGAAACGTTATTTGTAGTCTGACGCGTTTCGCGTCACCCGGCGGATTTTTGCAGGCAAATGAACAGGGAGCTCTGGGTGCAGGCAACATGGAGGAAAGTTAAACATTGTTCATTACTACCAATATTGTAATGATACAAAGCTGGTTGAAAATCGGCAAAGCCTTCTTTTAAGGTTATATTATATTTGAATAAACAGTTCATATTTTACTGGTGATACATTCCTGTGCTGTTGTTTTTTGTAGTGTATTATAAAAGTGAAAGTGTACACCTCACACAAAGGTTTTGTAATTTTGGAGGTACGAACGACACAAAGTTACGTAGATAGAATTGGGAAAACGGTACACACTTAACTTGCAGGTTAAAAGAAAGTCTGGTTTATTTTACATAAGTTTCACCCCTCAGACAAATTGTCAGATAAACCAGACTTTCTATAATTATTTACTTGATACATACCAGGGAAAAAGCTGTTTACATGATATCCTCTATCGTCAAGTTAAGAGGCGTAGTATTTGTCCGTAGTACAACCTTATTCATTTAGTTCCTGCTGGAAGAGCCCTTTCATTGTCTAAATCTCTTAATGATCTTGTTTATCCCCTTAGTGGGTAGAGTGTAGCCATAAAAAGCAACAGGAAATCTGTTATTGCTCAGCTTTCCATAGATATCTCTGTCTGTCTGTCTGTCTGTCTCTCTCTCTCTCTCTCTCTCTCTCTCTCTCTTTCACTCAAACGCACACTAGTACTTGGACCGGACACAAGCAAATCAGGCACACACGCACGCACACAAAGTCACACAAAATGGATTTACATATTTCTGTAGCTACAGTGGATTAACTGCAAGACGTTTTTAACCGAGGAGCAGGAGCTTGTTGCACTTGAAGCCCTGACTTCACTAGACAAACATTCCAAGGATAGAATATCCGTGGTCCGCCTCGGCTTCCTGACTAGATGTGACGTCAGTCAGGAGGGAAGAGGGGGGCCCGCCGAGAACCCCACACTATCTGGAGGGGTGTGAGAGGCAGAGGCAGAGGCCGCCTCTTCACCACCCCCTTCCTTTCCCACAGTCAACAGGAAGACTGGAGGCCGGAGAGAGAAGCCACACACACGTATTGTAGGAGAGGAAGGACTAAGAGGTCCAGCTGCACACACAGAACAAAAGAAAGGAATCAAGAAAGAGGAATGAACAAGACTCAGAAAGAAGTGAAGAAAATCCAGTCAGTTTATCTGCAGAACTTGGAAAAATTAAATCAGGGTATAAAACCAGAGAAGAAAAGCTGGAAACCAAAGGAAGGAGACTTTTTGGTGCAAGCAGCTATGGAAAAGCAGCGACAGCCTGCCATGGCTGCACAAGTATCCAAAAGCTCAGCGCAGAGACTGAGCAGAGACCTGACCTGCTCCATCTGTTTGGATCTTTTCAAACAGCCGGTCTCCTTGCCCTGTGACCACACTTTTTGCCACGGGTGCATCGCCGGCTACTGGGCTGGTCCCCGAGGCCTGGGGCAAGGAGGAACCGGCTCCTGCCCTCAGTGCAGGAAGGTTTACCCCGGACAAAGCTACAGGCCAAACCGCATCGTTGCCAACATAGTGGAGAGCTACTGCCAGGGGCTGGAGGAGAGCGGGGCCACGGGCCGGCTGGGAGATGTAGTGGTGACAGAAAGAGCCTCTGCCCCGGCCCCACACTGTAGCCGGCACAGGGAAGAGCTGAAGCTTTACTGTGAGGAGGACCAGGAGCTGGTGTGCCTGGTGTGTGGGCTCTCCCAAGAGCACAGAAACCATACCATGGTGTGTGTCCAAGAGGCCGAGCAGAGATACAGAGTGAGTTTACCTGGAATTAATTTCAGTCTATTATTATTAAAGGTTCAGCAGAATACTGACAGTTCGACATCTTACAGTTCATCTGTTGGATAATTTAAAAGGCACTTACTGTAGCACAGGGTCAGAGTACAGCATTAATAAGATTGAATGATTTCTGTGTACTTTTCTCTAAATCTGTATAGAATGCATCTCAGGAAATGTGCATATCAAATCTAGTGCACATACTGTAGATTTTAGCATGTTCCAAATGACCTCTCTCTTTCCATTGGTGGGCTTGCCTGCAAACTAGCAAACATCATCTAAATTGTAGATCAGTGGTTCTCAACGTGGGGTCCAGGGACCAACAGGGGTCCTGGAGGGGGTTCCAGAGGGTCCACAATAAAAATATTCTCAGATTTGGGTCAGAGAGACAAAATCTCATCAAACTGGGGTGCGTGGCCCTAATGTGGGTTAAATTAGCGGTCCTTGATATGAAAAAGGTTGAGAATCACTGCTGCAGATGACTCACCACTACGGATGATCATTCAGAAAAACTCAACTTCTCTTTCTCCATGTTGGCTTCCATGGGTTAGGGTTAGGGTTAGGGTTTCAATTACTTTGAGGTTTGAGGCCTCCATATCTATAATATTGGTGCACATTACACCACTTCCTTTCTCTAGTGTTTTAGTCATCTCGAGCCATAGTTTGTTCCACAATAATCGTCGGTGTGCCGTGTCCATGTCTACTTAGCATGTTTATGTTTCATATTAAGGATTTTTGTTTAAGTCAAACAAATATTCAAATGAGATTATAAAAGCACATCAGCATCCAGTGAAGTTGTCCCTCTGTCTGGCCAGGCGTCTCTGAACAGCTCCATGGATTCCCTGAAGGCCGAGCTCAACACGGCGCTGCAGTGTGACAGGGAGGCTGAGGAGGAGGTCAAGAAGCTCAAGGTGAGAGGACATTTGCGTACAAGGCAAGATTCCTCTCGATGGTACATGAACAACTTTAAAAATCAATACCTCACTATGAGTTAATGAACAGTAAGCCTCACATTAGCTGCTCCAATAAACTGTAATAACTGTTGGCATTAGGACTTTTTCTGCACTACCATAAATGTCCATTTTGGATCATATACTTTTAAAATGTAGTTTTTCTTGAATCAAGTGAAAAGATCTACCAGAGGAGTGAGATACTTTCTCTTATTTCCAGTGCAAATCAACTTGTTTCAAACATGTTATTAAGCCAAATCCAATTTTTATTGATATGACTGTGTCATTCTGCCTTGTTTCAAGATACTAACCACCTGTTTCTAGAAAATGTCTGAAATGATGAAACTGGAAACTAGTGGGATTATCTTTTTTTTTTCACTTAGCGAAAAACCTGATTTTAAGATTGAATGTGAGACTATTTGAAAATGATGTGAAAATGTGAAATATGAAGCTACATTTTCAAAATAGAAGGGACATTCAGTGTTATAGTGCTAAGAGTAAAAATGTCTTATAAGAATGAAGTGTATGACTTTGTGACGTGCATGCACTCTCCGTTGTGCCTGAGAAACTCAAAGGGAAGTAATTGCTCCTACTGACAATAACCATCGCCTCCCCAACCGTTTAGGAGCACACCGCTGACCTGAAGCAGCGCATCGAGGCACAGTTCAGCGATCTGCACCAGTTCCTGTACCAAGAAGAGAAACTGCTGCAAGTGAAGCTGAAGACGGAGGAGCGCAGGGAGCTGATCCGCCTGGACGAGCACAAGGCCTTGCTCTGCGTGGAAATCTCCCGTCTCCAGAGAGCTCTCCATGAGATAGAGGACAAGCTGAAAGAGCAGGACGCCTTCACTCTGCTCCGGGTGAGGCAGCACTGTGGTTCTCCATATGGGTGACATGCACAAGGCAGCTCCCCGGGTACATTTCATCTGGAAGCTCTTAACATCATGATGAGTCAGCACTGCACATGATTAGAGGAAGAAGTGCTGAGCTCTTGTTTTAAAACATTTCACATGTTTCTGTTATACAAAACTAGTTTTTACCTCACTGCAGCCAAAGGTATGAGTACATTAAAAAAAATGCTTTGCTTTATACATAATGTTTAAACTCTAGATGAATTCTGCCTTGTACCAGACACACATTGCTAGAACCATGACAAAAAGTGAAATAGGCAAAAAACAAACATTCAAATCAGATTTCAAGTAAGAAAAAATCTCGCTGTCCTGTTCAGATTGGTGAAAATGTTTCTACACCATTCTTAAAGGCTGTTATGTCAATGTAAAAACATATTTATCATATTAGCTCACGTGTATTTCAAAGGTAAAGCTTGAAGTATGTTGACAATGTAGTCATCTTTCTAATAACAATAGAGTTTGAGTGCAGGGAGCACTAGAGTGTCGCTCAGACAGGATGTGGGCCAATGATCTCACGCCTTGATCTGGGGGATAAGGCTTAGTGCAGACATGGGCCCATACTCTGGCCAAGGCTGTGGGACTTTCCCCGAGCCATGGGGAGATCCCACAGGGCGGGATAGCGTGAGCTCAGACATTGATGTAATGTGGAAAAAGCTATTCCTTCTTTTGGACGCAGACAAACTAATCAACAGTCTCTCTTTTCCCTTTGTTTATTCCTGCACCTCGTCTCAGAGCATCAAAGCCCTGCTCCAGAGGTGAGACTTTTTCACCTCACCATTTTATCTTGGCTTGTTTGTCTTGCTTCTCAAATGACTCGACCAAACACAATGCTTTTTTTGTTTTTTTTGTTTCTTTTGGCAGGCCATCGCTGAAGTTTGAGAAACCTACGCTGACACCGCCTAGTCTGTGCGAGGGTCGATTTGCAGGGCCGCTGCAGTACAGGGTGTGGAAATCCCTGAAAGGAAGTATTTACCCAGGTACTATGAACCACACTTTGGTCCCACCTCCCTTTAAAAATGCAAACTACAAGTATTGAATTCAACAGACAAAACAAACTCTGAACATCTAAACCTGAATCATGAGCATGTGTCTTCAAACTATCTGTCTGAACAATGGTTTTATTTCATATCTTTCCTGTCTTCAGTTCCAGCCGCCATCACATTTAACTCCAGCACAGCGAACCCCTGGCTCAGCCTGACCTCGTCCCTTACCTGTGTCCGCTACCAGACCTTTAACCACACCGTGCAGGACAACCCCCACAGGTTCAACGCTGCCCTGTCACTACTCGGGAGCCAGGGGTTCACCCACGGCCGCCATTACTGGGAAATCGAAGTGTACAGCAGCACAGTGTGGACGGTGGGGGTCGCTCGCGAGTCCGTGTCCAGAAAGGGAGTCATCAAAGCCCTGCCAGCCAACGGCTTCTGGACGCTCTCCCTCTCCTATGGGATACAGTACATGGCCGGCACTTCCCCCCCCACCGTCCTGTCCCTGGAGGAGCCGCTGGCCAGGATCGGAGTTTACCTCGACTACAAGAGGGGGCTGGTGTCCTTCTACAATGCAGAGAGCATGACACACCTCTACACCTTCCGGGAGACCTTCACAGAGACTCTGTACCCTTACTTCAATCTGGGCTTCCTGGATAAAGTACATGAGAACGAGCCTCTCAAAGTTTTCTTACCAAAGATTTGATAAATTGTGCAAAGCAGTGTGATAGAGCACACTTCAAAAAAGAAAGAAACAGGTGCTAAATGTTTCCAGATTTGGCTGTCAAACAATCAGGGAGTCAAACTGTATATAACAGGGAAGGAAGCATTAATACTCTTTTTAACTGTACAGAATCACACAAAACAGATGATTTGGAATTGTGCAATGTAAATAAACAGTTGAAATGCAATTAGCTGACATATAGCAAAGCATGTATCTCAACTTTTACCACAATGTGGAGTTTGTCAGCTGGATCTGCAATCACACATTTCATTTCACCGCAGCAGTGCTTATATGCAGAATATAAAACTGTCTGGTTAGCTGACAGTTTGAGATAAACGTAATGTGCTATTATAGTTATTAATCTTCAATAATCATCTTTTTGCATGTTATATTTAATACATACAATAAAACATCTTTATCACGTAACACTGTGATTGTTTTAGCTACGTGTTGAAATAATGTGGACATGACTGGGATTGCTCCTATTAGCAAAGACTTTGTGAAACTTTGTGATTAGTTATTCCTAATCTGCACCTTTTTTCCAGACTAAAGAGGAGGTGGAGGGTTACAGCATTCAGGGATTTTGGGAAAAATATAGCTTGTTTGATTGGAGCTGTTAGAAACGTAAATAAGAGCAGGTAACTTGAGATTTTAGAGATCTATGACAGTAGTTTTTTGGTTTTGTCTAATAAGTAAAAAGAAGGATTTTCCAATATAGCCTATAGAGACAATTCTATGACCGCATAAATAATTTTCACAACACTGGTGGTTGTGGTTGTTAAGGTGCTTTATCATACGAATAAAACAAATAAAACCTGGTTTGCAGTGTCACTTTTAAAGGAAAGTATCTTCTTTTTCTTCTTGTCTGATTTCCTTCATTGCTCTATTTTACATTTTACCTTTGCAAGCACATTTACTGTGCTACAAAATGAGGGCGGTGTCCAGAAACTAAAAACTCAGATTCAGAAAGCTGGACTCAACATGGTACCTATTTTGTGCTTGCTGAGATACTGTACATGCAGTGTACCAGTTATCTAGATAGTCTAAAGACCGATGCATGGAAAATGGCACTCAATATCACACAGAATCATGGGGACCATTTTATTAAATTACTTGCTGAAAATTATTTTCCAAAGTCTGCTCATTCCAACATGAGAATAAATAGAACATCCTGCTTATTTAATTACACTGATGTTCAAGAAATATCTACCTAGCAAACCATTTACAAGTTCAGTATACTGAGAAAATGCACTGATCAGCTACCAGATGTAAAGCTCACTGGTGTCTCCAATGTAAACCATACTGTATACTGTATGTGAAATAAAAGTCTACAGCTATCAGTTCCAAAACATCATATTGCTAGTGCCGAACTTTTGGAGTTAAACTCAGTAGAAATAATATAGCATGCTTTGGAATCACACTTTTTATTTATTGGGGAGCTCACTGACAAATATCTAAATTATTGCCTGAAAAGAACAAGGAAGTTGTCTCTCTGTATGACGTGGTAACCAGTAAAACTGTCAGTGATGGGTTATCGCTGTGTGGATTGGCATGTGTATCAATAAATTGGGTTCATTTTAGTACTGCAAGGTAAAGCAGCTTTGAATCACCTAAAACTAAAAAACTAGAAAACACACTCAGGAACGCTGGGATCCTTCTAATTATGCTTTTTAGTCTTCGTTGTAACTGGTGTAGTCTTTTTAGTTTTGCTATGCCTGTCATGATTTTTTTTGTTTACAAAAAAAACAAAAAACGATTACAGTGAATGCAGTTTTATAATAATCATAATTACACTCCTGTCTAGAATGTGTTGAGATTTGAATGAAATCTAATTTGATTTCATGCAGTGAACTTAAAGGGTAAAGTTGGATCAATCTCTGGACACAAATAAAATACTAGTTGCAATTATGTGGAAGTGACCTGGGGTCAGATACTGTCAGGATGAGAAGGCCTATCAAGGCCATTAGATGAAACAGGCTGAGCCTGGAAGAGCCCAGTGGTTTTCAAAAGTCCCAGGTTGTCCTTCTCTCAAAGTTAAGAACTTAGTTACTGTTAGTTACAACTTCATAATTAGGGCGTCGTTGTGCAACTGCCTCTCCACAGGCGGGTCCTCAGCCAAACGCTTCTATAGTGGATGGTTTAATAACTCATGTACTAGTCTAAGTAAAAGTTTGTCCTTCTCCCACTAATGATAATAAATAACAGAACAAGG